>UZAF01016158.1:6840-29550 GCA_900617895.1 Haemonchus placei
CAAAAGTTCGTAGCAGGGCAACTAGCGAGGGGCTGTTTATAGGGGACAAAGAACTTTGATTTAAGTGCATCCTTCATGTACATAGGATTTGTGGAATCTCTTCCGGTCCTTCTGGCGCTATTTTCAATTCAACCCTACAGGCTCTATGTACGTGGTTCCGAGAACTAGTTGGTAAACGGGCTGCATCCAATATGTATGGTAGAAATTACTTCATCAGGTTGGCTCATTACTATGGAATAAGTCCTCGAACAAAAAGTGGGTGAAAACTTTACGTTATCGGGTAGTCATCTTTCCTACATGATTGGAAATTTGTGTTATCCTCGGAGTTTTGCGTTTTCTTCGTTTTCTACTTCTTACCTACTTTGCTGGAAACGCGCTTTCCGCTTTCCACGACCGATTGCAATTATCAAGATCGGCTCAAGCTCCTTTTCACCGATTATGTTTTTGTGGTCATGCTTTGACGTCAGCCATTACAATCTCTAGAAACTCGTCTGATCGCGAGAGTTCTCGTATTTCTGATGAAAAGCGAATTTCTGACGTATCTTTCTAAGAAACCACTCAAATGCGTCTACAATGTCCTACATTCCCATTATCTTTTCCAAATTGTGCTTCATAAGTCGCCTTTCGGCATTTTCGCTTGCGTCTCAATGGTTCTCAAAGTCGGCCCAGTGCGAGGGATGTAGATTTCACATTAGTAATAAATGGGCGAATGTTGCTCGAATAAATGATCACTTATGAATGTGCATTTGTCGTGTGCCTATCAATCATAGGCACATCTTACCCTTCTTCATTGACATCATACCCTCTCGGGAGTCTAGACATGAAGGCATGAAACATGGCTCTAGATTATGGACCAGCGCCGTCAGGGTGTGGCAAAAGTTGGACTTTCGTTGTGAAGTTGGAATAGTCTCTTCTCAGTCGGGATATTTGTCACTTGAACCTTATGTTCCGACGATATCTGTCATCATTGCCAGGCTACGGTATCTCCTTCAGAAATGTTCCACCGCCAGAAGGGCTCTCTCAGAAGTCTTCTGTTGCTGAACTATGACCACTCACCATTCCGCCTTCACAGCATCCTTTGCAAACTGGTTATTCTCTCCCACACGGTCATGTAAATAGGGTTCAAGAAGGGTTAGAGTAGGCCTAATCCTCTAGTAGTTTGCTATCTTTTTCATCGTTTTACGTTAGTGGTGTGTATGTGCGTACTCCGTGGGGTTCGGCCTCATCAAAAATAAACTCTCTGGAGACCCTATGTGCAGTGATCGATGCGCATTTTGTTGTCAAAAAGAACTACGCGAAGTTGGAATTGGCGTGAATATTCGACGCGAAAATGTGATTTGGCCGAGTTTTCGGTCGGGCACGTGATTTTGAAGTCGATTGAAGACCATGAAAATGTGTGCGCAAAGTGAAGGGACGACGAATGGCAAGGATGGGAAGGAGATCCCAAAATAGCTTGAGCCGCCTGAGGTTTTTCTTTGCCTCTTGTAGGGGTAAAGCCGCATTAACTGATTAGAAGTACGGGGCTCCAACCCATCAAATTAGCAGTCTAACGCTCTGCCGGATGAACTAACAAGACTCCAGGTCAACAATGATGGCCAACAAAACTTTTTTTGGGTTTTGTGAACTGCTATTTGGAATACTTCCTTCTAAAAACATGAAATGATTTCTGAACCGAAAATTTCTAACCCTTATTCCGACTGATTGGTTTGGACTATGGTCTGACAAAGGCCTGATTGTGAGTATATGGAATATCTGTATATAACATTCCTCGATTGCAATAACAGCCCATTAGCCTGACGTGGGCGACTACATCTTCTCGGAGATGTGGACTGATCAGCAGTTGTAGCTCCCGGCGGGGAAAAAACTGAGGACAATGAAATAATGGCCACCTGCTGATTGTAGTACATCTGGTTTACACTGATCATAGGCGTATCATGAATATCGAACGGAATCGCTTTGAACTGGTGCTGAACTTATAGTACTAGTGTGAAATTCCGAAAGTCACCATATCAATATGAACAAAATTTAGAAACTGATGAAACCTCGACAAACACTGGTCTGGAAAGGACTCAAACCCGTACTAGCGTCTTCCTTTCAACAAGCTTCTTTTACTGAAATGACCGCGGTGTTCCTATTCAGTCACTGTTTCGTTACCCGCGAACTTGTAATTCTCTGGTACAGAGTGAAGATATTTTTAAAAATGATAAATGTAAAGGGTCCCTAACGGACCTTCATATCTTCTTAGGTCATGAACATAACATGCTACTTTGCACACTGTTCAGCCTGACGTTTCAGGTGACGGTACAGAACTCGTTCGGCACTTCCTAATCGAACCATCACCAAAGGGTGTGAAGCTGAAAGGCTGTAATAACGAGGTACGACTTTGAACCAGAATTTTACCTTTAATCATCACTTGTTAGTCACAGCAAGGAAATTCGAGAACAGGGAAAGATTTCAAATGAATGGTGCTGCAAACATTTGGGAGCTACTCCATCAACCATTGTGAGAATAAGTAGGACAATTAAGAAAACAGTATGAGAATTCAGAAAACAAAAATAAAAAACCAGGAAGCAGGAAACAATGCCATGAGAAAATTGACAAGAGCTGTTGTTGCATGGAGCCTTACAACTACTGGAATCCCTCAATTGGAAAATGACTTCCAAAGGTCCTAACTAATTACCAATGTCAGTAATCGCAGAAGTGACTTGGTTGATCTTTTCTGAGGATTAGCCACGCATCCGAACAGGATGGTGGTCTTATTTGAACGATGATTGGCTTTCTTTGTAACCCTTCGATGTGTGGTTCAGAATTCATATAATCCCAGTTGAATATGGTGCTGATCAAGCTACCCTTCAATGGTGAGCTAGGTGTAGCTAGATTAAGGGATCAATCTACGTTTCAGGTTTGAGGAATTCCGTTGGTTCCATGTGATTTTGGCCCATAAGTGTTCGAACCATAAATCCTTGATTGATTGGGAGCGGTATCAAAGAGGAACTAGGGAACTGAACTAGGGATACGTCTGGAGCTCAGCATCGAAATCAGTTCAATCTCCTTTTCAGCCAGTGTTCGGATCGCTGTCAGCTCTCGTTTATCAGCATTCGATTACTCCGCTAGCATTACCAGCCAAGTTGCTTTTACCTGAGTATGATCCAGCTACAACACCTGAACACGTATCAGCCACCCAGGCACTTCTGGAACAGGGAGCAGGTTCGTTCAAATCTTTTTATTTGATTTTTGTTCTTATCTTAAGACGGCTCTGTGCCTTACTGGGGACGGGAGGTTTTGCTACACTTTTATTCTGAAAAACTCCGTCAACAGTCGTTTTTTTTNTTTTTTTTAATCAAGTCAGATACAATGTTCACTGAAACCCGTCCTGAATAACCCCATATTTCAGCTTGCAACGTTGCCTACATAGGAAGTGTAGATTGTGAATCGTTGACGGGCAACGAATGTGTCCGCCGTGCAGTTACAATTACTGTAGAAGATGCTCAAAGAAATGTTACTCGGCCGGTCTCCGTACATTTCAAGGTACTTTACTTCTTCATTTCACAGAAAGGAAAACTTTGATTGTAAATGAAATCAGGAAGAAAGGTTGTAAAAAAAACTGGAATTAGTGATCCTAGCATAGCATAAACCCTGTAGGGCCCGGTCATTAAATTGCCAAATTTATCTTTCCATGGGGCTCCGGTATCATCTATATTACTGTATGTATGTTATGAAATATTATTATTACTATTGTTCTAAATATTATACATTCCTACAGTGGTGTCACTAGATTTTCGTACTAGACAACATGGTACATAATTAAAGGCTGAGTCGCCCAAGCCCTCGGAACTGGAGCTCTTTTCTGCTTCTGAGCTATTTTTCAAACTTGAAATATACTTTTAGGTCTCATCGCAAGGAGTTACGCTCACAGACAACACGAGAAAAGTCTTTTTCCGTCGACACTTCCCAGTGAACTCGGTGATTTTCGCTGGTATGGATCCGGCAGACAGAAAGTGAGTCTCGATTGAATCCTAAATCCTGCATCCAGAGATTTATATTTGGTGAAAAAAACCCTCCACCGAAATTTCTCATTCAAGAGAATCAAGAGATTCAAGAGACGATCACACTGTGGGGAGCCGATAGCTTCCCCGCAGGCTCCACACGATACACCCTTCGATATGACATAGGGAACAGAATGATTTTAAGCTTTTCTTGAGTAGCTTCCGATATACACATGCCTTTCTAGTGGGAGGTGAGGGGACGGTTTCTGGTGTGGTGATGTAAATTTACGTAATATTCTCCGTTATTGAAGGGGAAGAAAAGGTGTTCGGTGTAATTCATGAAATTATTTATAGATTCGATAACTACTGTGTGATTGGATATCACGATGCTTGTATGAGGTCTGCTCGATTGTTTGCAATTGTCTCGCGGAAGGTTGGTTCTATCCTATTTTCAGTCTTGCTCTTGTTATCAATCATCTTCCCATGAGTAGTTCAATGTATGGGTCTCCACCCTGCTCTTGAGGCCCTGTATTCGGAGAAACGGAAGCAGATACATATTAGGTTGGGGTACGGAGCAGATTTCTGCAAATAAGCTGATCAAGTGGATGAGCGCCAAATTCTGGCCTAAAGCAACAACTACAAAAGATTGGTCAAGCGCTTACCCCTCTCATGAAGCGATGTCTAAACCTTTGTTGTTGAAGAACTCTGTAAGCCCCTAATGAGAAACACAGCTTTCTGAGCTGAATTTTCTATTATGGCCGGTAGCAAAGTTCTTGGAGGAAGAGGATTCGTAGTTGTTTCACATGAGGAACAACTATGTTGCATATTTCCTTTCAACACCGTGGAATTTGTGTTGATAATCCGTTGTTCAAGGTAATTTTACTGCTTCCTGGACTAAAGCCAGCAAGTTTAGAGTACTCGCTCATGTACCAATTGGATCTATCCTACGCTGTGTTTTGGGAATTCTAACCGTGCCTGCTAGCAGTAAGCATGTATAGTTATGGCTGGTGGTGGAAAAGAGCATGGGTCAAGAGTAGGAAAATGGGCTCTGAGTCTTCCACCTACCTATGCCCAAACCAATTCTTGACGTTTTACCTATCTGAGACCACATGTTCAAGTACGAAGTTGTATGTCCTTTACTGAATGTGATGATTCCCTTTGCAGCCGTCATCAACGGAAAATGCTTGTCACGTGTTTGCTGAATTCGAGCCAGAACAACCAGCGACAGCCGTTGTGAATTTCATCAATAAAGTCTTATTCGCTAATAGGCGGTCATGACGAATCGGCGGTCATGGGAAGCCACGCCCCCACCCCCACAAATTATCTGCAGGTAGAAATTGTCTGACGTATGGAACAAGCATGTATTGTAGACCGTAGAAGATCGCATCGCGAATCCCATCTTCATCATTAATTACAACACTCAAATCTTAGATCCACCTCATATGTTTGCCATGACGAAAAGTCAACTGGAATTGGAGCTGTTGGAATTTTTAAATATTTATGGGATCCGATTTTTTTTTTGAGGGAATTTTGTATATCTTCTCCATCCTGTCGACTTTTCGGCTTGTTTCGTTTGCATTACTGGATTCTTAAATCATAATACATTGTTCAGCATTTGCTACATCGTTTATACTTGCTCAGATTTTTTTCGAACTGAGGTGATTACTGTAAACCCTAGCCGTGGTAGCCGTTTATACTTTGTGGAGATTTTGCCGTCGTCCAACCGCACGGGCACCTTTCAGCCCTACAGATTGGGTTACCCTAGGTTTTTGTTACCTACCATAGTTAAGGTTTAAGCTGGCTATCACCTCAGATGACATATGCTTCAATTAATTTGTGTCGATAACTAGTTTATACTGAGGTTTTAAGCCTCAGACGAAGCAATTATTTGTTTATTTAAATGTTTATTTTGCTAGAATATTCTACGGTGCTTCACAGCTTTTATATATTGAAATATTTTGTAGCTATTTATATAGTTTTGACTTAATGTCGTGTGCATGTCGATTTTTTCTGAGATTTTCCTTTGATAGATTGTTTTCTTAGATTATCTTCTTCTATATACGTATACGTATAATGCGGGGCTAGGCATGTCTGCTGTAGTCCATTACGTACGACAAACACCGTACATGCTCGCCATCTACTAATACTGTTCTTGTGTATTGATTGATTTAATTGATTTTTTCTTGTTTCTCATCAATTTCTCAATACCAAGGATTCTATAAGCCTTATCGAGTGTCTTCGCGGTGAACCAGATCGCTGTCTTAATGCTTAAGACTCTAGTCAACGTTCACTCTCTACTACAATAGCTAAGCACAGATTTTATCTCCAACATACTTGTATATATATGAGGCTAATAAAGAATAACTTTACAATTTGTATATGGAGCTGTGTACTGTAAAAATTATTTTTAGGGTCTCTGCACCAAAAGTAAAGGAGGGGCCGAGGTGATGAAATGGAAGGGGCCGCACTAGCACACGTTCGTGGTCCGGGATCGAATCCCAAATCGCTGTCCCGAGGCTACCCAAGTTTTACATTCCTCCGAGGTCGGTTAAGTGGTACCAGAGGATTCAGGCACTGACGCACTGACTTGTACATCTGCTGGTCACCGCAAGTCATTGTATAGGTCACACACGCATTCGGTATACCACTACGATTCTGAACGGAAGTCGAATGCGGTGCCAGATCCCACGAACGGAACTGTTTGACGTCAAAGGCTCTTGCTTCACCATTTCCCATCTTTCTTGCACCATGCGAGTAGAACATACATTTAGATAGGTGGAATTCAAGTAAAAATGATAGTGAAGGATGAAGTCCTTGGGTGTTGATCAATCTCGTTTGATGGATGCGCCCACGCATTCGATTTCCATTCAGAAACGTAGTGGCGTATTGAATGCATATGTGGCCTATACAATAATTCGTGGTGGCCATGTTCAAATCGGTGCTCTTATCCTCCCAGCTAATGATTAATCGACCCCGGAAGGATGGAAGACTTGGTTGGCTTAGGCAGATATTAATCCACGGATTTGAAATGGGAGCATGCGTGTTTGAAGTGCGTCACTTACCACTACACCACCTCCGCCCCCAAAAAATAGGGATAAATATAAAGAAAAGACAAAGAGACTCCGACACAACAGCTTTCTAAAATATATTTGTAAGGATCAAGCCAAGGCCTTACAACTATGCGCGGTTGAAATTTCGTCACTGTCGCCCTAGTAAAGGGCTAGTGGTCAGTGCTACTTGGGATTCATTCCTCTTAAACGTGAAAATTTCTGACTTACTTCCGAACATGAACGTATTTCAATGAGAAAACAATTAGAATGGCAGAACATAGTTGAATTACAAAAGCAAGTATTTCGCTGATCTCGATAAGGTAAGCATTGTCGTAGGGACAATGGGGAGCTAGGTCCTGCATTTTTTTGATAACCGTAGGACCACGCGGTCATTGGCTGCATCTCTCGAGAGTATACCAATAGAAAACACCAACTAGGTCGTCAGACTTCCTCACGAAACTCGGAACTCTGAACGAGAGATATAAGTTCAAACTCCCTCGAGCGAGGGCGATCAGTTGGACTATTCTGGCTTTCGAAACGGACAAACAAAGGCGTTACTGGTGAATGTTCGAGAAAATCCAAGATGATCAACGGGTCAAGTATAGGTGAAAATAAGCGTGGTTATCTGGATGATATGTTCTGCTTGGACAGCTGGAAACATGTTTAGGGTATTGATGTGCCGTCAGTAAAGCAACTGGAAAACAATTTTTGTGAGCAGCCTTCCCACTGAAGCTGTGACCTTTCCTTGTAACTGGTGTACGGCTGAGGATTTGAACATTGGATACTGGTTTTTCATGCTTGTGCAGTACCGAACAAGTTAGGTATACATCGATTTGTTCTTTTTTTTTTGAAAGTTACAAGGACAGAAGAACTAACCTATACCATATCACCGTATTTCACCATCAAAGAGAAGCCGGTACCTGAAACGAAGTTGTACCGATGTCAAAGACTGGATGCCGGGTTTCGAAGTCTAAGTACCGATCTCAAAACACATTAGCCTGGACATCCATCCACTGCGTTTTCCAATTATAGTCGTTGTAGGCTGTCTCGACTTATCACAATAACAATGCTGTACGATAATTTCCACTTGCCGGCCTCCTCTCCACCACGGTAAGCACTTCGACCCATACTATCTCACCGTACGTCCAACATTCCTATTTTGGGAGTCTCACGAATTGGTAACCGTTCGCTAGCTCTGATCATTCCGATATTAAAGTGAGAGTGACCGGATTATAGCAGCCGACAGAACATTTGACTAACCTTCGACTATAAGCATGGGTAGAAAATTCGGTAACCATAAATGCGACTAATTCCACCAGACCCACCGGTTTGAGCCAGTACATTCATTATTCCACCGTTTTTCAATGGGACTGGACTCTTTAAGTGTTGAGTGCTAAAGGTTCGTCCTCGCCTGGTATCAAAACACATGCATTGCTAGCTCAAGGTTCCTACATTCTGTTACGATCAATAATAAAGTGTCCGTCCCGTCTCAATATGGATCGACGATCCCATGCGAGTTTATATACTCTCAACGACAATACCCATGTGTTCGGTCGTGTTCGAATTCCAACGTTCGGGCAACCAAACGACCCGCCCAGAAGAGTAATGCTGCCAAGAGGTGCGCTGTCAGCGGTCGAGAGATCATTGCACCCACATTGGTGAGTTTTTACCTCATAATATACATCTTCTTGACTACATTGGAAGTTTCTTTCTCGATTTATAAACAGGAGGGCTGAGAAATTCGAGTTGATCTACATATTTTACTTAATCTTCTTTGAATCACTCATACTGTGAAGATAACATCTAAAAGACAGGGGAACTCTGTCCTGTATGTTGATAGTTTGCCCTCAGTTGCTACTTCGAAAGTTCAGTATTCTTTTTGAGCTTACCACTTCTCTTTCTTTGAACGATCACTTCAGATACCCGATTGAATTGGATCGCGTTTATTCATTGGAAGGCTCTGCGGCTTGAATATTTTTCCGCGAATTATTATTCCATTGGAGCGCATTGATCTTGCAGTTGTCTTACAGTGATGGTTCTACTACATACTAGTCCACTCCTTCACGTGACTATTCCTCTGCTGATCACAATATTAATAAATCCGATATGTTTTTCCTATTCCTATCTTGTTTCTTCTGTAGACCTGTGGCCACTGTCACCACCAAGTAGAATGATGTAGGTAAGCAACCATTGTTCAGGTTCTCCTTCCTAGAGCCACATTAAGGAGAGATTGGGTCTTTATTCTCTCAGAACATTGATTTTACTTCTTTTTTTTNTTTTTTTTATTCAAACTTATGCACGGACATTTTCACAAGGCTTTTACCTCGTAGTATTTCCATACAATTCTCGAGGCAAAGGCAGTTAAGACAAAGTGGGTTTGATTGTTGGATTGGATTTTGTGTCTCTCCCTCCATTCACCTTCTTGTGCGTGCTTCTTAAAACTACCACGCTTCCACTGGGATGGACGTGGAAAACCCTCCGTCAAACGTTTACTGAGATCGTTGAAGAGTGAGACATTGGTTACTTTTCAAGCTGCCTTATTAGGGAAGGATAACGTAACAATTCTATCCACTCAATACTCGCAGTGCGTTATTTACTGCAGGAGGCTCTTGGTTGTAAGAACAACGCTCCCAAGTCATGACAATGATGAAAGAGACACTGTAAAAACCTGTTGAATTCACAGTGCTAAGCACCAACATTTGCGTGTACCAACTCTGTCACTTTGGTTGCATAGAGCTAAGTAATAGATCTGATCAATCACGCCACAAAACAAATCTGTATTAGTGGCCATCACTTGGTCAGAAAAAATTAGGCAAAGTTGGTACCTTTGTAATCCTTTGTAATATAATTGGTGCCCTCACTCGCACTTAGCTATCCTTTTGGCTTTTTCCTAGTTATTACTAACTCACTTTAAAGAGGGTTTCCCATATCTTTATATAACAATAATCATTGGAATTCTTACTTACGCTGAGATAGACGGGCAAATCTGCAAGATCAGGTTGACAAACAAACCGATCCGGTGTAAATTTTAAGCCTGGAAAACTAGGAGGATACTAGTAGTGAAATGTTACCAGGTATCAATAACTTCACACATATTTGTTTACTATTGTTGTTTGTGAAGAATGGAATGAATACCCATAGGATATCTTTACAGAAGTATGGAGTATTTAGTCATCATTTTTGCCTCCCTCTCGAAACCACCTATGGTTATGACGCTAAGTGCTCACAACAGGAGTAAAGCTCAAGAGGAGGACCTGCATAAGAATTCACTTACCTTCAGCCCTATCTTTACAGAGCTACCAGTGTGCTGACACGAGAAGCAGGAAAAAAGCGGAAATTAGGCAGCAAATAGCAAGAGTAGAATGAGGTATTGAGTTCACTATCGAAGTGAGAGGAGAAGAATAATTGATGAGAATATTTAGGCGAATAGTAGCAGGAGAACAACAACCAGCAACGTGTACTGTAAGGTCAGAGCGCCTTGTGTTGCATTCAAATATGCGCGCGCAGGAAAATAATTCCAGTCCCAGAGCCTTTCAATGAATAAACTTTTTTTTTCTTTCCTTTCCTTTCCTTTGAACTTTCCAATGAATCATTGAATTTTCCGTCTTTCTGATTTTGTTATTTCCTTCTTTGCGTGCTGCGTGTTTGTGTAGGAATTTCACAATCTCACCTAACATGAAAGCAGCTATGATAATACAATAGGAACTTCATAACATTGATATCGAGCAATACTGTTGGGCTTGGGATCAGAAATGATTTGCCTCCACGCATAGGACTTGTTATGGCCAGAATTGTTATTGAAATTACTTTTCGATCCAACTTTTAATACAGAATTGACAAATAATTGATAAGTAACTTTCAGCAGCGATGGAATCAACTTAAGAAGTGACCCGAACAAGCATCGCGATACTCTCCGAGATTAACTTAATTGTTACACAATGCTAGGTGAATAAGAGTGAGTCTTAGCTTTGTAATTGCCAGAATTGGCTGCGTCGAGCTCAAAGGCTACAATATAAGACTAGCCTCCCATAAGCAGTGAGCTCGCGCGTGATTGACAAGCATTTTCTTCTAATTCACTTTCGGACCCTGACCGAATCCCAATGCCTTCAACGTCTTCCTTGCCACTTATTGTGTTTTGGGAGCTAAGACCTCGGTCGTGACCTCAAAATCGATTAGAGTCACAGTGACTATTTATAACATGGATTCTTTCTGTTGTAGAGCGTTCAGCTTCTAACTAGGTAAAAAATAAGTATGTGAGCTCCGTCACTGTGTCACTGTCGGTCAACCCATGCCAATCAATATTATTTGACGAATCTTCGGCAACTGCTAACATGTTCGCGCTCTTCAGAGAAAGAGCACTGAAAAATTCTGGGCAGGGGCAAGGTTTGGCGGGAACATCGATGTACCAATAACGTTCGATATCAAAGTGAGAGTGAATCAGTCATACCCCCCCCCCATAGTCATACCTCATGTATTTCGTGTATTTATTTTCTGTATTTCTAATTTTTGTATTTATATTTCTATGTAATTGTCGCAAAGCAATCTGAACCTTCCTTCTATGGTAAAAAGCGAATGCCCCACCGTACGCAAATTTTATCGTCTGGACATAATCTGTGGTGAAGGTCAAAAAATATAGATCAATTGGAAGGTACATGCAGAAAATATGCCAACCCGAGGCCAGGCTATAGCTTTGAAGCATCGTTCGGTGCTGCGTGAATTACCCATAGAAAGTGAACGCCGCTGATGTGAGAATATCGGTTTCAGCGCCATGGCATATTCGGTGCACCGCATTGCTGCAAGGAATGAGCTGACATATAAAACATGTGTGGCAATGTATGCAGAGGCGGCAACAACGTCGATGATCAAGAACTCCAAATTATTTTCACTGATGATACTGGTGAGTCACAACAGTTGCGGGGTGGTGATATAGAGTTTTTGTGTGTGAACGATCATATCAAGTGATTAAGGACGTAGATTGCCCACTATAAAAGCGTTAATGGGCGTGAACCAACAAGTAGAAGCGGTAGCTACTTCGTCGTCGCTAAGAAGTGCGGGGGAAGGCGCTTGAATACTATGCGAAACTTCGTGAACAGCACATTATTATAAAACAATGGAAGTAAGGACGCTGAAAATTGTTGAAGGCTTTCTTTATTCAATGGAGTGGACGCACTGTAACGACAGAAAATGTTCGCAGTCTCGTGTCAGGTTTGTCTGAAAGTCGAACTGTGGTGAGTGAAGATAAACTCTTACACAACGGACGATCACTATGCAGTGGTTTGTTGATAGTTGCTCTTAATGATCTTTGCCCGTTAAGGCAAGGTGAGGAGTGGCACGTATGGAATACGAAAGCCACATGATAGCGGAAATGAGAATTCTAAAATTACGAATCTTTGTTCAGAGGGAAGCTCAAATATACACTGTAAGTGGAGAAAAACTGGGCTTGAGTACTTCACTCACGGTTTATAATCGGTTGACATTATGCAGCACACCGACAAAGAACACAGAAAAATGGCTATGTCAAGTTGAAGCGGTACGCTGAGCGAAAGACGATTGGAAGGTGTGCGATTAGTGTGCGTGTAGCGGAAGTGAGCGAAATCTTAAATCTGCCCACAAGGTTTGTGAAATGCCCATTCAATCATTTATCGAAAGCCATTTCCCATAAATCATAACGCACTTCAACTACAGGCTGTCTAGAGCAGAGTCACTTCGACTCAGAGACAGAGTATTACGGATGACCACGAAGAGAAGAAGAGGATCCTGGGGAGCAGTGGGCAAGGTTGCGCATAATCAAAAATATCATCGTCAAAAATGTCCCAAGTGTCATAAATATTCCTTAACCTAGAGGCTGTCTGAGATTTTAATACAAGTGATGCGAGGATGTGTAATTTGAGACTGTTTTCAACGTCAAGAAAAACTTGAGAGTCTAAGCTCTGAGTATTTTCTTGCATGCCTCCTTTGTGCACCTAGATGATTTTTATTTCTTATAAATAAAAATATTTTAGAGCTTTGGAAAACAACGCTAAATACAATGTATCGAGAGCAGAGAGGCACAGTTGGTGTAATAAGTTACAAGAGGTGACAGGGAAGCTAAAACGTGGTAATTGACGATTCGGATTGCGAGCAAAGTTGAAGAGAACTGCTTTTCGCTTACAAGCTTTATTACAATCCAAATTCAAGTTGGAGTGCTATAAGGAGAAAGGAGATGAGAGCCTTTCAGTAGAAACACTAGTCGTAAAGCAATAGACTTCTCACATTCAAAGCCATTTGCGATGACGTTCTTGGAAACATATTTGACAGCATAGAAGAAAGTTGAACTCACCATCGAACTGTAATAATAATAATCAAAACAAGTCACAATTTTGAAGGAAGTACCGTGCTACGGTGCTGTCCAAGAACAACGCTAAAGTACATGTCGGACTTTCTGGTAGAGGCAGGCTAAAATATCTCGCTATTCTCTATCACTACTACCAATATGAGAATGAACAGAAATCTGAAGAATATGATCTTGTTATGTCCGAAAAACCGAATATAAGAAATTTTATTTGATAGTTGAGCTACCACGGACATAAATTCTCCACAGACTTTTTGATTACTCGATCATTAGGCTTAGAATTCGCACTACAATCTCCTTTTCCAGAAGGCTTTTCATTTGAATGCGCGACTTATCTAGTTGGATAATCAACCATCAAGAAACATATTACGGAAAGCGCATGCTGATGAAGACAGAACAGAATAAGAAAAGTTTTTGTCCTTAACCAATCCCGTTTTTAGGATGTGGCCCAGCATTCGACTTGTATCAAGAATCGAAGTTGATTTGTATGCATATGCAGTCTAAACATTGATTTGTGGTGGCCAGCCAATAACTAGTCAGTGCTTATATCCTCCCAGAGGAATCTGATAACAAACGCCTAACCCCAGAAAGATGGAAGACATTGTCGATCCAAGCTGGTGCTTTTCGGTATTCGATCGCCGGACCATGCATGGTATTGGTCGTCACTTTCCACTGCACCATCTCCGTTCATAAACAAAATAGGATCAAATGCAATTCTTTTAATCTTCCACTGAACACCGCAAGCTTCCTTAGCGACCTCTTCCCAATGTGAAATCTCCTGGGAAGTACCGAACGCTTAAATACAGTTTTTCAGAACAGCAGAGCTTTACTCAATCACAAATATAACTTAGCATTTCTTGTCACAATAGTCACGCACTTCCCTTGAAAACCATCAGATGATCATATCAGAATGTATCCCCATTGGATATAACGAGCGACCGACATTACTTGCCTTAACTGAAAACGACTTCTTTGTAGTTATTATGGCTCAAAGAGATGGTGGCGTAATCGTCTCAAAGAGAAGGTGGTGTAGTTGTAATCTGGGCAACTTAGTTGGTACCAGACTCGTCTGAGAAAGTTAAAACCAAGGCTCATACATCAGCTGTCCACTGCGAATCATCATGCAGGTTAGATACATAAACCGCTTTTCACGACGCTTTTGAATGGAGGTCGAATGCGGGGGCGCATCCCAGAAACGAACTCATGACCGAAAATCTTCAGCAAGCTCTACCAGTATGCATGTTTTGTGCAACGCCATTCGCAAACATGCTCTAACCTCGTTCCACGGCATGGCTCTACCTTGAATCTGGACACTGCGCAGTCTAAGAGCCTCTTCGACTCCCATCGCAGTCCGTGAAAAAACCCACCCGCTCTGATTACAGTAGCTGTTTGTTGGTCGAATTTTCCTTGACACTGTGAAGAATGAAAAGAGGTAGTGCACCGAGTTCCCACTATTGTAAGCAGACAAGTTGTAAGTAGAATCACCCCTGTTCAAGGTTTGTTTCTGGTCAAAAAGCAGTGGGTCAGACCCCGTTTATAAATCAGCAGGGTGTGGCAGAGTAGTCGCTGAGCGAGCTAATAGCAACTGAAAAAGGGCAGCAACATAAGGTTCCCATTAAAGGGGCGAAACGCAGTATTGTACGTCTAAAATATTGAACTGATTTCCAACAAGTTTTCCGTTTTTTCGTTTTCAATGAAAGGTTTTTCGGCGTCAATCAATCCTGTTCTCACACTCGACTTTCATTCGGAATCGCAATGGCCTTTGATTGCGTATGTGACACAATCCCTCAGTTACAGTGGACAGTCGATGTACATACGAAGCTGTGCCTTATTTGCACGGAGAATCTGGCAGCATTTACCTAAGGCGAAGTTTTTGAAAGTTTGGTGAGCACGGGCGAGTGTCGATCTAGAATTTGTTCCCCCTGGACCGTGCTTTTGTGATAGTCCACCATTTGCCACTACACCACATACTCTTCACGCACTGCATCTTCTTTGAGATAGGTTAACGTCAATGAAGACCTGATTTATTTTAAGAACTGACTTCAAGATCAGGACTTTTAAACTGTGAGCAGAAAATTTTGCTTAGATCATGTTCTGCTTTATGCAAAAATTGCTGCCCTCAACTAACCTCTGTGCTTTCAGTAATACAATGACTACTTCAGAATAACCCCTGTCATTCCGAACTCTGAAAGTTAGCTGCCGGCTCTAAATAGAAGTAACTTGAAGAATATTCTTATCATAGCTCTTTTTCGAAGTGGTCAAAATTCGAAGTCATTTACAATCTCTCCTGAGGGATGTGCCCACACAATCCGATTCCATTCAAAGTGGCGTATTGAATGCGTATATGACCTATACAATGAATTGCGATGGCTAGCCAATGTATAAGCCAGTGGTATTATTCTTCCAAACGAGTCTGGTACCAATTACCCAACCCCGGAGGGGTGGAAGGCTTGAGTGGCTTTGGTGGATATTGATCCAGAGTTCGGACCCGAGACCGTGCGTGTATGAAGTGCGCCACATGCCACTACACCTTCTGCTCCCCCAATAAAAGCAATAAATATCGGACAAAGAGAATTATGACACAACACATTCCTCAAATATATTTGTAAGGATTCAATCAAAGTCTCACGCTCAACATGGCTAGAATTTCGTTACTGTCCAATTTACATATTAAGGACTAGAAGTCAACGCTGATTGTGATTCATTCCTTCATTCCTCTTAAACGTCAACATTTCCGATTTACTTCCGAACATGGCTATTTTCACGAGAAGACAAAATGGCAAAACAGTCGAATCACAAAAGAGAAGTATTTCGTTGAGCTTGATAAGTTGAGCATTGGGGACATTGGGGAAAGTAGGTTATGTAGTTCAGATTTCCGTTGATCAGCACGGTCATTGGCTGAATACTTCGAGACCGGTTGTCATAGTTCTTCACGAAACTCGGAACTCTGAACGAGAGAAATGAGATCCAAATCCCCTACGTATAGGCGTTGAACTACTCTAGCTCGCGAAAGGGACAAATAGAGACGTTAGTGGCGAATGCTGGATTAAATTCATGATCAACGTGGTGCAGGTGAAGATAGGCTCATATCTGAATGATATTTTCTGCTCGAGAAACTAAAACATGTTTAGGGCATTTTCAGGTGTCGCCACCAGAGCCGAATGAAACCAGCAAAGTGAGCACCCTTTACAATGAAGCTGTGACCTTTTCTTGTAATTGGTATAAGGATAAGGATTTAAGCATTGGGTAATGATTTCTCAGTCCCAAGCTCGAAAAATGTCTGCTTGCCCATTACGCTTCACATTAGTTCTAGTAGGCCACCTGATCTATCACAGCAGCAATGCTTTACGACTACTACCACACGTCGGCCTTTTCTCCTGAAAATCATTAGATTAAAAAGGACACCCTGGAGCCGAGGTGGGTCCAGAGTATATAACTACACTGATAAATGAATGACAGACCAGTCCATAATGCGAAAGTCTGTGATCTGTGTGTAAACTGCAAGTCATGATAACTTTATGAATCGTTTGCTTCATTAGGAACGAATCTCAGCGCTTTTTTTAGCTTTGTATGAAATCTTTATAAGTAACACCCCAGCCTCTGATTTCGAGTTGAGTTAGATATAAAATCTTCAAAAGTGTTAACGTCGTTGATTGATTATCTGGTTGGGTCGAAAAGTCCCGCCAAAAAAAATTACTCAGAAGTCTTCCGTACTATGGTACAGATTTCTCTCAAAGAAGCCTTAAAAATCAGGTAAACGCCCAGAGTTCTTATGCCACCTCATAGTATAGATGTGACTAATTTCACCAGCATCACCACTTTGAGCCAGTACATTCATCCACCCTTTTCCGTGTTAAATTGGCGCTAGACCCTTTTAGTATCGAGTACTATAAGTTCGGCATCGTTTTTTGACACCGTCTCTATATTGATCGATGATCCCTTACGAATTCATAACCCCTCGCGAACACTTCCAACACTTTGGATTCGACTTCCAACGTTCGGGCTAGGCCGTAGCCATTCGACCCGCCCGGAATAGTACTGCGGCCAAGAAACGCGCGGGCAGCGGTGGAGAGATCACTGCACTCACATTGATGAGTTTTTCACACCATAATCTACGCCTTCACCACCACTTTGAAATTTTTTTTTCAAATCAGGGCTGAGAAACTTCGAGATAATCTTTTTTTACGTAATTTCTTCTCTAAATTAATCGTACTGTGATGAAAAGTATTTGAGAAGCAATGGAACTACTTACTGTGTGTTCGGAAGTTTGTTCCCAGTTGTCATGTCGAAAATTCGGTAACTTTTTTCTGAATGATTTCCAATTCTCTTTATTTGATCGATCACTCATGAAACCAGATAGAATTGTACTCTTTCAATTTCGTTAATTCTTTCTTTGCATGCTGAATGTTTGCATAGGGGTTTCAAATTTTCGCTGGATAGTAGCAATTATGATTATACAAAAGGAACTTCACCACTGTGATATCGACCAATACTGAATGATGCATAAGGACCATAATAGAGTTGCCTTCACGTATGGGTCTTGTTAAGGTTCAGCACTTTTATTGAATCCAGTTAAACAATTCACTTTTGATACAAAATCGAGAAATATGTAAGCTGATACTTCAACAACTAATGCTTCGGCAACGATGGAATCAAATTAAGAAGTTACCCGATCGGACATCCCAGCACCCTTCGAGATTAATGTAACCATCACACGATCCTAGGTGAATCAAAGTACCTTACTAACGCAGTTACGCGAACAAAGAGGAATGAATTAGCTTTTCTCAGGCATAAATCATAGAGAAAATGTGATTATCGGATCGGGCGATGGGATGAAATCAAAGGATGGGGGTCCTGCGCGGAAAAGGCAGTCATGAGCGGGAAGAGGGAAGAACGGCTAAAAATGGGAGCAACTGCCCCTAGAGAGTTTTTTTTGCTGTTTTAGGATTCTCCATGTTTTAGTCGTGACCGTCGAATCATTTGTTGTTGTATTATTTGTTTGACAGACATTTCACTCTTCGTTCTTTTTTGTGGCTTACTGTTAGTTGATGTTTGAAGGGTTTAATTACCCAAAGGGCAGCCATAAAAGTATTTGAAGTTTGTGGTGTTTTGCGCTACGGCAAAAAAACCGCATGGCACGCGCGACAGTTATTTGACTTACCTTATTAGTTGCCAAAATGGCTGTCTCGAATTTAGCGGCTACAATCAAAGGATAATCTTTAATAAGGAATGAGCTAACGCCTAATTGACACACGCTCCCCCTTCTGATGTCCAAATGCCCCTAATGTCTTCCTTGCGGCTGTTTGCGTTTCATGTGCCATGACCTCGACTGTAAGACTACATCATTAGCACCGCAGTAGACTAACTGTGGTATCTATCAACGTCGGTCAACCGATGCCAACCGACATTGATTTGTTGAATATTTGACCACTATTCACCTGTTAGTTCTTTTCAGAGAAGGAACATTCAAAAATCCCGGGAAGGAGGAAGGCTTGGCGGGAACTTCTCGTTCATTATCGAAGTGACGCTGGATCAGTCATATCCATGTATCTGTTTTTCTGTACTTCTATTTGTTCTTTTGTATTTACATATATTTTTATGCATTGATCCCAAAGCAATCCACCCAAATCTGTCATTTAATGGTAAGATGCGACTTCCCTGCTGTGCTGTACACGGAGTTCTACCGTTTAGAATAGTTAAAAGTGAGCAACACGGATCATTTTTTCGTTCATGCAGAAAAATATGTAAGTCGGGGTTAGAATACGAGAAGGGGCTGATTCAATGATTCAGAAACATTGCTCTGTTTCACACTCACTAATGGGCGCGGTTCTCTTGAGCGTCAGTGATTTGAAATAACATTAGTAATGGCAGACAGTTTATAATACATGATAGTAATAGAGCTGCAGGATCAGAGATGAGGTGCTACATCTCGAAACGACGAATTGTTGCAGAGTGCACAAAAAACACATTGAGCTTCATTCTTTTGCCTTGAGAAGGAGAGGGTCCTTACGTGAGCTGGCACCACTGTTCACTTAGAAGCAGTGGTCGAAAACGGACATTTCATGCAGAGGCTAGGCTACACCTCAAATGTGGCACCGTGCGATGCTTTGAAAAATAACCCATAGAACGTGAACCCACTTAGTTTGAGGACATTCCAGCGCTGACATGGCATATTTGACATGGCGTCAATGCAGCAAGGAATGAGCTCACATATAAAGCGTGCTGTGGCAATGTATGCGAAGGTGAAAACACGACGATGATCGAGAACTCCAAACTGTTTTTCACTGATGACGCTTGCGAGTCACAACAGTTGCGGGTAGGTGATATAGAGTTTCTGTGTGTCAAGTTTCTGATCATATCAAGTGATTTAGGATTTAGGTTGCCCACTATCAAAGCGCTACAATAATGACCGTGAACAAACAAGTAGAACCGGTGGCTACTTCGTCGTGGCTGAAAAGTGCGTGGGGAGGCTTGTATGCTATGCAAAACTTCGTGAACAGCACATAACTATAAAACAAAGGAAACAAGGACACCGATGAACCGTTAAAGGCTTTCTTCATCCAATGGAATGGATGCACTGTGACGACAAAAAATGTTCGCAGTCTTATCACAGGTTTGTCTGAAAGTCGGGCTGTGATGAAGTGCAGATAAACACTCATCCAACGATCATCATCCAATGGCTTATTGATAATGAGTGCTCCCGTTGATCTTCGCCCGTTTAGGCAAGGCGAGTAGTGACAAATATGGAATACGAAAGACATGAGCCGGCGAAAGTGGGATTCCTCAAATCATGTTTGTTGAATAGAACGTACCTTATACACAATGTCAGTAGAAAAGACTGAGTCTGAGTCTGTTGGCTTTACTCATGGCTTAACATCGTTTGAGATTGTGCCGCACACCGACAAAGAACGCAAGAGAAAAATGGTCCTGTCAATTTGAACCTGTACGCTAAGCGGAAGGCGATTAGGAGATGTACGATTAGTGCGCGTGTAGCGGAAGTGACGAAAATTTGAAAATGTCCACAACGTTTGTGAAAAGCTTATTCAATCATTCATTGGAAACTTATTTCGCATACTTCTAATGTACTTCAACTGAAGGCTGTCTAGGACTGTGTCACTCCGAATCAGAGACGTATCACGGATTAACACGAAGAGAAGAAGGGGATCCTGGAGAGCAGTGGGCAAGGTTGCGATAATCAAAGGTTTCATCGTCAGAGATGTCCCAGATGTCGTGAATGATCCTTAACCTAGATGTTGTACATATGAGACGGTAATATAAGTGATTCGTGAATGTGTAATTTGAGAGCTGTATTTTACTTCAAGAAAAATGTGACACTCAAAGACTGATTATTTCCTTACGTGGCTTCCTTGTTCATTTTATGATTTTCAGGTCGCATAAATAAAAACATTTTACAGCTCTGGGAAAAATACAAACTAGAATGTGTTTAAAAGCAAAGAAGTACAGATGGCGTTTAAACCTGCAAGAGGACATAGGAAGGTTGAACTATGGTCAACGACGAGGAGGATTGCGAGCACAAAGAAAAAAATTGTGAAGGACAGCTCGCTGCTGAAATGATTTATTACTATCTAAACTTAAGTTGGACTGCTATAACGAGAAAGGAGAAGGGGGCCTATCAGTAGAAACAATAAAAGAAAAGGAGTGAACACCCCACACTCAACAGCCATTTGCAATGCCGTTCTTGGAAACATATTTTTCAGCATAGAAGAAAAATGAACCTCGATATTGAACAGCAGCAATAATAACGAAAACAAAATCACCATTCCAAAGGAAATAGGTCGAATGTGCAGAGGAATTTCTTCCTTCTTCCGGTATAAAAACTAGAAAACTTCCGGTATATGATTAATGGCAAAACGGCACACTTTCCAACGGTGCTGTCCAAGAATTCTGCCAAATTACATGACGGACGTTCTGCTAGAGTTTAGCATGTTAGAATATCTCGCTGGTTCCTATCACTACAAATGATACTATTATACTAATGGTACTGATACTAATACTATACACTACGAATAATACTAGGATGAACAAAAAATCTGAAGAACCTTACTTGAATGGAATGCTTGAAAAACCAATTAAAAGAAATTGTTTCGACAATCAAGCTTCACATCGACATGAGTTTTTCACAGACTTTTTGTGTATTCGATCTTTAGGCTCAAAATTCGCATTACAACACTTTTTTTAGATTACCAAGTGACTTTTTATATGAATAAACGATTTATTTATCTAGTTAAATAGTCAATCATGAAGAAACAAATCACCGAGAGCTCACAATTAGTGAAGACAGAACGAAATTGAAAAGTCTTTGGACATAAACTAATCCCGCTTTTGGGATGTGACACAGCATTCGACTTGCATTAAGAATGGAAGGTGATTCGTATGCGTATGCAGCCTAAACAGTGACTTGCGGTGGCCAGCCAATGTACTAGTTAGTGCTTTTATCCTCCCAGACGGGTCTGGTACCAAATAACGGACCTCGAAGGGATGAAAGACGCTGTTGACCGATGCGGGTAGTAATTCGGTATTTGAGCACCGGAACATGCGTGATGTTCATGGTCACTTGCCACCACACCACCTCCCCCCATAGACAAATTAGGAACAAAAATAATCCTTTCAATCTCTATTAAATACCGCGAACGACTTGAGCAACTTCATTTTGATGTGGTTCACCTGTGAAAGCCTCGTGGGAAACATTGAACATTCAAGTACTGTTTTTCAGAACAACAATATAAAGAGCTGAACGTATTCAGAGAACATAGCTTATTCTCGCCATGTACGGCTATCTCTAAACCTCGGCATACATAGTGCACACGTTGGTTTTCTCTGCTGGGGTCTCGACTTTCCGTAGGGTAGTTGAGGCGTTTGGTCGGATAGCCATGGATTGCTCCGATCTTTCCAGGCTCTGAAGAAGGCGATCAAGGCGGATTAAAGAATTTTTATCAACCTGAATTCAAGCAGAGAAAACCAAAGCCTATTCTGTCACAGATAGAACTTAGCAGTTTTCTGCCACAACGCCCACCAAAATTACAGAAGGTCATCAGGTAAATTATATTAGTCCAATATAGAATGAGTTTCTGTATACATTAGGTATAAACAGCGAACGAATTACTAGTTTTAATAAGAAGTGATGTCTTTGTGATTAATCTGTCTCGAAGAGGAGGTGGTAAAATGGCAATCTGTGTGTACTAATTGGAACGAGCATTGTCTGGGAAGGTAAGAATACAGACTTGCACATCAGCTGGTTACTACAAATCATTATACAGGTTAGATACACAAACCGCCGCAAAACGATCTCGAATGGAAGTCGATTGCGGGGGCGCGTCCTAGA
>UZAF01016158.1:35108-57880 GCA_900617895.1 Haemonchus placei
TCTGTTCCAATCATTCATTCCCTCGTAGCTATTATTCGATACCTTCCACCTCAATGCAGATTCAATCTAATTCGGCATAATCATACTCATCGCCACTACATATTCATGACCTAAAAGTCACATACATTTCTTATGCTATTATGACCTCTTCACACTTGAATGATCGTCCCCATGCATTGAATTCAGCCGTTCAACCATCATTTTATTCGTCTCACTGCTTTTTGGCTAACGACAATCGACGACAATTTAGCACAAGTCGTTTTTTTGTCACCCATCGTGGACACTTTTATCGCGCCCGCACTCTACTGAGGGTACAGTTGGTACATGATTGGTACGAGATGTCACTGAATAACTCAGAAATGAGATTTACTACTCATTCAAAGGGTATTCGAGCTACTCCAGACACTGGGTAACCTAGAAAGGCGGCGACAAGTTTTTGGAAGTTGTGGGGTTGACCCCTCCTTTTGTTAGGCCCGAATGATGGTCAGACAGTGTCACGTTATGGATTCCACCAGCAAATCCTTCTGTAATTTCTTTTTCCCTTATCTTTTCCCACATTCCGTTTTGGGGCAATTTTCTTTCCATCTTCCATTCACCTCTTGGTGTTTTTCAATGACTGTATGGCGGTACCGATGAAACACACAGGTAACCGGTCGATTGCGTTCGCTTCCTCTACCCTCTGCACGCCGTCCGTCACCAATTGATCCAATTGACTACCGCTTTCGTTCTCAACACTACCTTTCAGCCCTACCCCCACCCATACATGCATACCCATTCAACTACCGGTATAGGAACACGGGGAAACTGGTACCGTTGTTAGCAACGCTGTTGTTCGTAATTGATAACGACCGTCCTACACTACATATGCAGAACACCTTAACGACCGTCTGACTCCATTTGCATAGGAAAGTAACATCGTTACCAGAGACAAGCTTGTCAAACTTCAGTTTAGCTTTCATTACCAGATCCAGTTCCGCTTGTCCAGGCTAGTTCCATGCCACCCCAAAAACCTTAACGTGCCATAGCTCTTGTTGTGAAAAGGCCATTTGGTCAGTAACCGACCGTGCCGAACAATTCTATGAAAGACGTGCCCATTTAACAACAATTCCAATAAGGCGGAAACTTGTTGAAAACAGCCATAACAGCCAACGTGCCGCTGGTCTTACCCATATGGCTCCCTGCCTCAACGATGTTGGTGTAACACCGAGGGAAATTCTTCAGGTATAAGCTGGTAGGCGTTCAGGCATCGAACGGAAAAAAATTCCCAATAACGCGACATCCGATGTCCAGAAGTTCGTAGGGCTCCTTCCATAGGCGAACTCTTCATCCGAAGTTTTGTTCGGTTTCAGCATCAAAGGATTCTTCTGAATTCAGTTCCATGAACTTCGTGGGTGGTTGATATCGACGGTTCTGTCGAAGAGTATAGGCATGACTCTAAGTCTTCGCGACACACTGTAGAACTCAGAGGATCAATCGAGGAAAAAAGTGCTATAAAATGGTAGAGCTTCAAGCATTCCTGTTCCAGAACGCGCCATGCATTCGACTTCCATTCAGTATTTTGGCGCTTTGAATGCGTCGCCTATACAGGGACTTTCGGTAATCGGCCATTGTACGAGTCAATGCTTTTGTCTTCCCAGACAAGTCTAGTACCAATTACCCGACCTGGAAGTGTGAGAGACTTGGTTGGCCTGGGTCAAAATCGATCCGGGATCCCGGGTACTACACCATTTCCGTCCAAATGTACTATTGAGCCGAAAAACTGTGAAGAACTGCTTGGATGAGCTTTCGTTCGCGAAAATCGCTGAGAAATTTCCCTTGCAGTCGAACTTAGGAGCCCTCTAGTACTCGTAATAGCAAGTCTTCACCATTTTCCAAAAGTCATTTTGAACCCATCTCATTGAAATTTACTTTGCCGTCAACATTTAAACACTCCAACAAACGCCGTCCTCATTAATCATTCCGTCAGCCCCGACTGCTTTTCTGTAGCGTCCAGGGTTTATCTGAGTGTCGATTACATGAGAAAAGTTCAAATAGAAAGAATAAAAAATGAAACATTTCAAGAAGCTAGCAGTACTGATCAATCCTTCTCCAAAGGATTCTATGCTTCCAACTTTAATCCCAATCTCCTTGAAGCGACCGGCTGAGTGAGTCTGAATCCCCATTATGTACCAGGTGAAGAACAGTTTCTGTTGGTACTTTTAATCGGTATGAGATCTCCTCCGCTTGAAAATCCTATTTCGCCTCTCCCGATTTCCGGTTTCCGCATTCCGTTCAATTTTGACAGACGACTCCGATTATCAGCCGCTAATTTCCTTTTTTCCGTTATATAATGGACTATGAGGAAATGTCCATGGACGAGCCATTTTCATTGAGCAACGGAAGATCGTGTTTAGTTCAGTAAAGACAGTTCATAATAGGGGTTTTGGCCCCTCAAAGAACTGGAAATTGACTAAAATATCCTAAGATTTAATGAGTTTGCTCTGAAGAATTAGTTGGATCCCAGGTAGTTTGAGTTCGAATAGTATCGGGAAAAATTCCTGCGGAGTATTTTGCGGAATGGTTTTGAATGCAACTCTTTTTTTCTGTCTATTAGATTATATTTGTAAACAACTTAGCCGAGCTAGGCACTGCAGAGGCCGGATGTGTTGTTTTAACTTCGTGGAGAAGATGTTTGAGACCCGNTTGGCTCAGGTTGGGTTTGATCTATGACCCCATTCTCGAACAATCCGTATGTTACCGGCGCTACTTGGCACCAAACCGTATGTGCTTCGTGAGGTTGTATACTCAGAGGTCTAACATTACAAAAGGAGAAGAATATCCAGAGAAGACATACCTAGCCTGCGAAAGGAGGAAGGATTCAACAGCGATTCGGACTAAACTCAGTCTTGACCCTAGAAATATGGATTTCTGAAGATCGTTTAGTACCATATAGAAATTTTGAGCTGAAAACTGTTCTTTCTTGTCCGTTGGACTATTGGGGCAATTCGTGTTCAGGGAGTTTCATTGTTCATATCGAAGTTTCTAATTCAATTCCAGGATTCAATGAAGTTATCTCAATTGATGGGAGCCCAGAATGACCCCGGGAGTGGAACTCTTTTTTGCTCTATAACATCAAAGTATGGGAAAATGCTATCGGTCCATCTAGATGAGCATCATATTCGAGTCTCTTATTTTCGGGTCTGATGAATTGGTGACTTTATATAGAGCCCCGTTGCGAACTTCCAGAACACTCCGGGAATATCTTAATTTCTGGTACATGCTTCTCGAACGACCTAGTACCTCGAGATTCTCCCAAGTGAGCCTACCGGTGGAAAACGTCATTTTTCTCCAGTATTCAGTACGTGCTGTCACTGAGTAAAATGTCTCAATGACAAATGTGGTGAAATGGTTTCATTGGATTGTATGTATGTTTATGACTACGTGTCTTCACCCAGCCAATACCGCCACCATTCGTCATCGTGAACAGGTCCTCCGACACTTTCCGTCATTTCGTTCTCCCACTGATTCAACTTCGATCTTTTATGGGATGAAACACATGAATCCTGAATGACTCAACATGTTGTCATTCAAACAGCGTCTTCCTCTTTCGACCTCTGCACCCGAGAAATCATTCGGGTCGCTCGGAACAACTGAACCTTAGGCAACTTCTTCGGGGGACTAGTAGGAACCCAAAAAGGCCCACACTGAATCTTATGAAGTCTAGCACCTCAAAACAAACAAGGCCCCTTAAAATCCGAGTTTACCCCTTCTTCCTCCAATGATGTCGCCCCATTCAGTTTATTCATCAGAGGAACTGACTGATGTTATATTATGTATGGGCAAGGGCGGACGGTGTAAAATTGCGTATCACAAACCAAAAGTCGATCATGAAATCAAGTCTCGAATTGAGACTCACCCAAGCCTACTAGCCTACTAGCCTACCTCATCCTGCCTTTTATCAGATCTTCATGATTCTACATGGTCTGCTGCTCTTTCAGTACATGGATATAACCTAATACAAATAAGCCTCAACCTCCCTGCACACCCACCCATAGCTCGGGGAGTTTATTCCTTCTTGCTACTTAGTAGCAAAATCCTACCTTGTCCAACGCATATGAATTGCTGGGAGAAGGTGGTGTTGGGGTTGGTGCCGTTCCATACACTCATGGTTCAGACATCGAATCCCAGAATGACATTCACCCAGACGAACCAGGCCTTCCATCCTTCCGGGTTCATTTGAATGGTACAAGACTCTCCTGCTCAGATGAAAGTGAGACCCACTTCTGAGGCGCGACAGGTGTAGTGCCAAGAGGCGCACCAACATGCGCTTGGGTAGGGGATCGAATCCCAACACTAGCCTTGACTGAGAAAGGCTTCCATCACTCCAGGGGTGGTTAGGGACTTGCCTAATGCCTCTTAGCCAACCCAGAAGTGGTAAAAGCATTTGTCTGGGAGAATAAAAGCGCTGACTTGTACATCGGCTGGCCATCGCAGGGATCGTATAAGTCACAAACCCATCAATGCGCCAATACGATTCTAAATGGAAAACGAATACGGGGACGCATCCTAAAACGGGATTGATTCACGCCAAAAACTTTATCCTTCATCCTTTTCAATCGAGTGGCTCTCATGGCTTGTTACCTTAACAGCGTCATTCAACGGCCAATTTTATCGCCCCTGGGGACCAGTATCCCCACCTAAATGGGCAGTTTAACTTTTAACGCGTTTTTCATTTGTCCGAAACCAATTGCTGACATTCGTCGACATTGACGGCTTTTGCTATGTATGTAGCTTCATACATTTGCCAGCCAGTTTTCGTCAAACCCAACATCGGCCGCGGGCTGTTCGAAACCCGTTCACAGACGTGTGAGCGTAGTAGCGGTGAACCGCTACAGATAACATAGGGAATAGCAGAATGGAAGACCAAAAACTGATCCCAAAGAGTTTGATTTGTGCATCTTAAGTGTATTCAGATAGGGGTACTACAGTTCGACATTACAAAAGCCCTCTCTCATGAGTCTCCTCCTTAACGCCCTTTCAAAATCAAAGGGAACGTTCTAAGGGCCTAGGTGATGGATGACACGGATGGTCAGATAGTGTACAAGTGGGTGCTTTCATATCATCCCAGGTGAATTTGGTGCTAATTCTCAGACCTCGCCGGGTACCATCTGCCAGATGATCGGAAGGCTTCTTTGGTCTAGGCAATCGTCTACCTAGGAATTGGTCCTGCTGATGGGAGCAATACCCCATCGTAACTCTAAGAATAGGGCAATATTAATGGGAGCAGCCTAACAAGTACAGTAAAAGTCGCACAATTCAGTGGTTTTACTGGGAAGGGAGCAGTTCCGGCCATTTCCGGCCACAAAACCACGACAAAACCATTGTGGCAGTTCAAAAGCTTTTTCACCTTCTCAAATAGGTTTTTCAATTTTATGGGTCGTAAATTTTTTTTTGAAAACAATTTGTAAGTTCTTATGCTTCGGCAGTTTCAAAGACTTGGCATAACGACAGCAGAAGTTACATAATGGCTGAAAAAGGCAGAGTACAAAAGTGCACCCGCTGCAAGACCTCTCAAAACTGTTCCGTGTAACTTCAAAAAAGCTCCACCAATTGAAAATAGCAGTGAGAATGACTTAATTGCTTTCTTCTAGATTCATTGAGGTGGGCAATGGACAAACTCTCCCTTTGTAGGAAACTATATTTACAGAGGAGTATGTTCTGAGTTTCTTAGAATTATCAAGGTACCCAGCCAATGAGACCAACATCCGAGAAGAATTCCCAATATTTGTTGTTAGTGATAATCAGTTATGTTAATATTTATTCCCTGATAGTTCCAGTAGGGGCGAAGTTGGTGTAGTAGCAAATGGCTCACCAACACACCCACATGGTCGGCTTTAAAACCTGGATCGGCATCCGCCTGGACCAACCAAGCCTTCCATCCCTCCCGAGTCGGGTAATTGGCACCAGACTCGTCTGACATTATGAAAGCACTGACTTGTGCATCGGCTGGCCACCACAATTCATCGTATGGGCCACATACGCATTCCCTACGCCACTATGATTCTCAAAGAAAGTCAAATGTGGGGCACATCCCTCAGACGGTCTCGTTTAACGCGAAAGATTTTATCATTTGATGTCTAAATTTTTTTATAGCTACTGATATTTCTTCTATAGAAAATTTTGACCCGGTTGATCACTGGTAATCGGGGTTACACGTTTCTTATGGGTTCGAAAGATTCATCGCGATAAACTGAGATACTCCTTGACTATTAAGTGGGTCAAGGTTCAGATTACTCTATCTTTTTACGCAAAGACCAACTTGCCTATCTTTAGGTTTTCACCAAAAGGGCACACGCGAGGGAATAAATTGCAAGTGCCGTGAGAGGGGTGAAGGACACCTCAGTTTTGCTTTGTTAGATGCGAGGTGAGAAGGCAGGGGCTCGAAAACAAAAGTTCGGGTTCGAGTGCTGACCAAGGTGAATGTTTTGCCCATGACTCAGCAGTCCGTTGGCAGTACGTTCCAGTCTTTGTTACGGTTCCGCTTTATTCTGCTCATTGGGATAGATTAAGAAGGGTAAGACCTTATGTGACTGGTTAATATTATATTAGTCACTAAAGGATGGAACCATTGATCTGGATCGATCCCTTCTGAGGTGCGCCCTGCACTCGAGTTTCATACAGAGTCGTGGTAACAGTTTGAATGTTTATGTTGTCTATACATGATGATTGACACGATTTGCGATGGCCAACATTTTTATCAAGTCAACGACCGCCTAGAGTGTCTCGGAGGATGACAAGCTTGTTAGCCTGGGCTAGTATCGATCTAAGATTCGATACTAGCCCAGCTAACAAGGACAGGACAGGACACATTGGTAGGACGTCACTTAACGTAAAAGCTTTTCCCTTACTACCGTCCCTCCTCCCCCCTAACCCTCCCCCTTCCCCTACCACCCTAATAAGCATCCCGTAACCCCGAAATCTCGGCAGCAAGAGACATAACCTTATTTCAAGCCGTATTAAAGGAAGAATTGAAGGAATCATTTATGTATGAAATTGATTGAAAAGTAGGCCAAGGAAAACAGGAAATTCAGATGGGATGAATGAAAAGAAGACCAATTTTATTGAACCAGTTCAAGGAACCAGTTTTCCGAGGTTGACTCATCAGTTAGAAAACATGGATTGGTTTTAAATTTGCGTTTTCCTCAAATTATCACCTTTTTCATTTTGACTTTCCTCGAAATTGCCACTGTTCGACGAGTACCTGGTTTCCTTTCAATCTAACTCTGCAATTTTCAGCGATTGCATTAAAGAATTTGGGGCAAATACCTATCTTCGACCTCACCCATCCATGACCCTTTTTTCTCCTCGTGAAACAGTGTCCTTTCTGAAAGACGATCCTCGTTCTTGATGGCAACACCACTTGGATACGTAAAAGTACGACAGTGCAATGTCGCGTGAAAATCGTGTCAATGCTCTTTGGACCGTTGTTAGAGGACTGTGTTCGCAAGTCAAGCATGAGTGGAACAACCTCAATTCGGCTAAACTTTTTCATCAATCCCCAACCTTCTCATATAGTTTTGATGGGGTAACCTGTGTCACCTGTCGTCCCGTTGATTGTCGACTTTCTCGAGCGGTCGCCCGCAACTTCTGTATTCGTCCCTGTCGCGAGGCGAATTCTCATCGCTTAAGGGCATGAGACATACCATTCCTTTCGTTCCGAGCCTCCGTGAAGAAAGCTGGCCATCAGGTTGGCGGTCGCTCTGGAACCCGTTCGACGTGCTAAAGAACGTCCCAGAGACCTCTTTCGGGAAGTCAAGCACACTACATCGAAAGGGAATACTGCAGGATACCGTAGTATTGCATCAGATTTGCTTTTGGTGGGAACTTCTCTATAGAAATTTGGAATCATCTGGAAAAGATAACTATAAAGGTATTGACGGTGGAGTATCAAGCTATCATCTAGTTACTGGTATTCATAAGTGCATGGGTGGAGCACGCCCAGGTCGATCCCTGAACCATACCCGCTATCGCAAGCATGGTGTAGGAATCGAATATCAGCTGGACACCTGCCCACACCAATCAAGACTTCAGGCGTCTCCCATCTATCGAGGTCGGTGATACCAATCTGATATTAAATGATGGAAAATTGCTTGGGAGGATGAAAGCCGACACTGGCTGTACCCTTCTCTGTATCGTCTGTACGATAGACTTTTTGAAATTACGGAGACAATTTTGTTGGTTGGTACACCCGACTTCCGCTTATTGTCGATTACTGTAGCAGCCCTCTCCGAATGCTCCTGTTTGCTTTGATGTTTCTCCTCAGGATTGTTGTGGACGTTGAGAAAGCAGCGCTTTGAGGTACCATGTTTTCACTTTTCCATCCCGTACAAGCTTGTCACCACCGAGTGTGATTGATGCCTCATGGCACGGGTTTAGCTCGGGTGGAACAGCGCCGGACGGGTAGTTACAAAAGCAAATATCAGGAGAGGGTACATTAGATCGGCTTCCTCTACTCTCGGCCCACCTCCCTTCGATGAGACTTAGTTGTGACACCTACAGCGGTTTCCTAGGGGTAACATTTTGATGGGAGAACAGGGAACTCTCAAAGAGTCACGAATTTTGGAAAAGCGAACGGGTAAGGAATTACTCTTCTGGAAGGTTTGCCTGAGGTAAATTGGCCGGTCATTACTGTTTTTCTCCCAAGTAAAACGAAATCCAGTTTTAAAACTTCGGCCTTGCACTAGCCCTCTCGCCAACAGCCTCCTTTTCCTACTTTCACAACACATGTATTTCCAGTTTTTGATTTTTGTTATGACAGCCGATGCATGTTGACCGAGTTAACGATGAGAAAAATGCAAAACTCGTCAATCACTCAGCAAATGGTCTGAGCTAGGCACGGTTGTGGTGGAGCTTTCGTTCTCTTGAAACCTGTAATCCCCAAATTGAGGGGTCACATATGGTGCTTCCGTTTTGGTACCCTAGTGGTAGAGTTTGCCTAGGGCAATGGCCTGTTTCGGGACATCCAAGCCTGAGTTAGACCTCCTGTCCTCGTTAGGCAAGTGTGCTTTGGACCTCAGCACCTTCGGCTAACCAGTCGTTTACCTCTACTCCACCAGAACCAGATCGTTGAGGTTACGTTGTCCTTCTATTTCAGAGGGTAATTATGCTACCTTAGAATACCGGTATACTGTAGTGGATAGCGCTGTGGTTAGTCCTTCAGATGTTGTACCAAGGAATGCTGTCAAAAAGCCCATGTTCATAAATAAAGGCCTAGCGCAGCTCTCACAGTGAATGGGCATCCCTGAAGAACCTCTGGGAACCTTATCCTGCGCTAACCTGGAAAAACAGCAAGGGACAGATGATTAGTTTGGGCGACCAGGATCCAGCAAGGATTTAGACCGAAAGCTGATTAATTTGCACCTTGGCATGGCTTCGGTTGTTTATATTCTGTATTTGTTTTTTTATTTCGACGTACAGGGTATTGCTCAGCTGAGAGATCACTTCCCAGCAGCTATTCCGACTTGAAAATACTTAGAATAATTGGCAGAACTCCCATATCGTTCCCAACTATTCCATTCCACAGCTTAGTTGTTCGAAACGTCGTTTTTATGGGGTTAGGTCTGACCTTGTGGTGGGTTCTGCATTAATAACGACCACATTCCTTCCGTTGGCCGCATTTCTAGTTGTGGTGTCCGGTCTTTTTCTGATGGAATCATTGACAGCGGCATGTCCACGTGAACAAATTAATTTCGGACATTTCGGACGAAGGGGAAATGAAAACGACGGATTTCGGAGGTTTTTAATTACTTTCTCGAATGTACGCTCTGTTATCTACGAAAAGGACAATCCCCGTTGTTATCATGACGGCATCTTTCTTGTGAAATCGGCCACCTCCCATTTCAAGGCTGAGATGACCTTCTTATAGTTTGATTGTGGAAAGTAGGACATGACCACTTGCTAGAGTGCTGGTGCATGATCTAGCAGATTGGGGGAACCGTCCTCAAGGGTGTCCCCATTTTCTCGAGCTCTAATTCCGAAAATATTCGAATTCTAGTGAATTTCTTAAAAAGTTACAGAAGACTACGCCTTTCCATACTTATGACAGTTACTTTGACGCCAATAGATTGGCTACGAAGAGCTCTCCCAAGAAAATATAGAAAATGGCAAGTGGATGTGGTTCATGGAGGAATCGTAAGAATAGAATACCTAGGGTAAGCCCGAGATCTGACGGCTTCAGCTGGGATGGCGATCAACTTAAATCTGAGGCCCATTAAAGCCCTACATATTGGCCCACATTCATGACAAAACGCTATAATTAGTTTAATAGAAGCTCAAAGAATTAAATATTCGGCTTTATCTCGTTCCTGGATGCGCCCCGCACCTGACTCCCAGTCAGAATTGTAGTAGCGATTTGAATGTCTATGTGGCCTATACAATGACTTACAGTGGCCAGTGGATGTACAGGTCATGGCTTTTATCCTCCTAGACAAGTCTGGTGTGTGAACCGTTGGACTGGGCAATGATCTGGGAACTCGATTCCACCCATACGTGTGTGTAATAGTGCTCCATTTGACATCTCGCTACCATAAAAGAAATATCAACTCAATTGCCTTGTTCCCCGGAGAGTTTCCCACATCATAAAAGGAATAGTAACTCTCCTCAATCCTTGCTAGGGAGTTTCCCGCAAAACAGCTGAACTTGAACGGCTGGGGAAAACACCAGTGAACATCGTATTAGAGGGTGTACGAAATGGGATTCTCGTTGATTTAACGGCGTCGGTTAACTGGGGTAATGGTGTTTTCGGGATTTGTTCGACTACAAGCAAGGATAATCCGGAAGAGAAAACCGTCGCGATACATGCTGTCCCTAATCTTGTAATAGTCGTTTCCAATTGCCTGGGTGTTTCTTCAAGCGATCACTTTCCTCGTCGTGAATGAGATCCGTGTGAAGGTGCTTTCACCCAGAAGACAAGACGGTAAGGGAAGAATGGAAGTGAAAGTTTTTGGATTGGAAACCGGCCGTGAAGGATTCCATAAAAGATTAATCAACATCACACATTTGGCTATTTATTATCCCATCCCTGGGGCCAACACGAAAGTTGGACTTGAATCGGAAAAGTTCTTGGAAACTTGCCTGACCTTTGAGGAACGGCTGGATTCGAAGCATTCCCTTTCCGGTTCCGTACACCCAACCCTGATCCAGTTACCCGTTCGGGATTCTTGCATGTGCAAAACATTGGAAAATCGATTTCACCGACGAGATTCCTTGGGGTTCCTCCGTCTCATTCAATCATGACACCGGGGCAGTTTACGGATATTCTAGTTCTGTGTAATGCTGTTCACTACTGAAACCTGCACCGACGACGACAATTTGCTCGTCACCTTTCCGCAATTGACTGGTCCGGATCGTATTTTCTTGGCCACTGGATCGTATCATCATCGTTATCGTAATCATTGACGATCAGAAACTGTGTCGACTCCAAGAATGGTCGGGTTTTAGTTTTTTGATGGGGCCGGGTGGATTATCGCAGCTTTCACTTATGTTCATACTTGAACGAGATTTGACCAGTTGCCGAACGGGCTTAAGGACTCCCAACGAAGTGAAAGCTTGTAAACTTGACCGAGGGGGGATTTCCACTCTCAATTGAGAATGTCGTCTTTCTTGGAAGAAGAAGTGGTGTTAAGCATCATACGGAAAGTGAAATTAGAAAATAGCAGTTATGTGGTTCGGCGTTGATCAACTCCTCCCACATAATCTCCTCGGGGAAGTCCGCTATAAACTGCATGGCCTTTGGTTAAGGTAATCTGCAGCGATACCCCGCTGGAGTCCTGCTCGCAGTACTTAGGAGCACGGATATTCCGGAGCAATAGAGCCCAAGTGAAGGAATGTCTCTCTATGAGCCCCTCAGCTGTCCCCAGATACCCAGGTAACAGCGCAAGCAATTCTCATAAGGGACGCTTCTATGCATTTGATCATCAGAAAGCAAGCTTCAGTAACGAACCTATCGCATACTCCTTTTGCTCGTGGGGTTTGTCCGGGGGAAACCTCGGCGGAATTCTTGACTGGGATGGAAGCTATTGCCTACAAACCTTCCCGAACCGGTCAAAAAATCGATATCCGCAGGATCTCAAGAGCACGCCTATCCATGGGTGAGTAGACAACTGTATAATGCTTGTTGTCACATTATTGCTTCTTGATCACAAACCGAAAAAGAACAACAAACCGGTAATCATTGATGGTTATCGATTGATATTATTGGGGGCGTTACCCTTCTTTCAATGTCACGGTTCTAAGTTTCTTTTGTTGAGCTATCAATGACCTTGGACAGTTCAAAACGAGCATCGTTACCGACACCTGTATTAAATTATGTTTCACTATGAATGGGAAATTGCTGTACGATGGAAACCGGTAGCCTCCTAGCTGGATAATGGCTCGGTTGGGCAAGGATGTTTGGGATTTTCGGACGAAAAACGTTGGTCAGGCTCTAAGAAGCACTAGACACATAGCATAAAAAAATGTACACACAGGTAGTACGTATGAGTACAGGTAATACAGGTTACCTATAACTATAGAGCAGGTGTTATGGGTAGCATTAGTGGTATGTGGATATAAAGGTAGTATAGGTAAAATATAATAGCTACGCACAATGGACAATTGTAATGGTCAATGGAGACGAGGCCTTGCAGCGTCTGTACGGCTAAGATGAGCCAGAGGTAGGGCAACAAAGGATGAGGGTGTTTAGGAGATCACCCACCTACCGAAAGAACTCTCCCAAACAAAAGGATCGGTTTATTGATGGCCCATGGCTAAGCATGTAGGCGCGGTAGAGTGTGGATTGTCGTAAACTGCAAAGGAGTACGGAAACTTGACATATGAAAGTAGGTGATATCGTGGTACAATATCTGCAGGAAGGGGATCGTCTTAACATCGAGCTGTGGCTCTCTTTTCTGTTCACACTCAAGTTATATCTGCAAGCAAATTTCAGCTACTCCCGATGAGATGTTGCTTCGAACTGAACTCTAAACAAGCTCCAGCTCAGAGCACCAACCGCAACGGCAGAACTCGGGTTGCAAACATTGCTTTCTTTCGAAATGCTCTAAGGGTTCGAAAATGGGTTCATGGAAAAGATCTATCTGATTGTGAGACATTTCTAGAAAATCTGTTATTTAGTTGGTGGTTCACTTAAAAGAGGGCCTGATTCCATGAGAAACTTCTCACCATATTTTTTCGCTGCTCACTGATCATCCTCTTCTCCTACATTAAAGTTAATCTCTTTTCCAGGTCATCAAGTACTGTCCCCCTGGTGGGAACGACAGATACTGACCCCTACAGACCATTTTGTACACTTCTTTACGAATCTACTATTAATAAGGAAGATTAGGTCGGGAAAACCTCGAGGCCTTACAGATCCATAGCTTGGCTCCTTCTTTATTGAACAGCCTTTTTCTTTGGCTCCCTAAGTGATCCTTTGGGCATGTAACTTGTGCATTTCTTTTCTTCATGATCCTTCTTCACTCTAAAGGTTTCTGAGACGACTTCTCTAGACGTCCCTAAACATATTACCAATCCAGGACAGAAGCAACGATTCGCAAAGCCATATGCCCGTGAAATTGCGTCATGAGCCATGAAATCGCACGTTAAACACGTTGGCCGCTATCGTAAACGATACCTGATATGTGATATTTTATAATCTTTGCCGCAAAGAGAAAGAAGCCAAATTGGCAACCATTACGCTAATAGCGTTTGCGGATGTGAGAGAAAGAAAAGGAACTAGAAAAAGAAGAAAAGAGAAGAGCAATAGGACGGAGGTCGAAAGAATTCCTGCTTGAGCTTTATGGCAAGAGCCTGTCGACACTGTAAGCACCGCAGATTTCTGATGACCTTGATTAGCTCACTAGATGGTCCTCCAGATCCGTGCTGATGAGAGGGGATGAACACTCATCTTGGGTAGAGCCAGAGGGGTTGAGTATTGAAAAGGAAATAAGGAGAGCTTCAGGAGAATATTAGATCAGGGAACGAGGAATATAGACATTTCTACCCCTCTGGCTCTGGATTTCTACAATCGCTACGTTAACTCAGGATAGCTGATGACTAGATATCTTACATTACTCTATGACTAGTTGGGACAGCAATTGTATAGCGTCAGAAGACATATTATCATCTAGATGGAATCAAGTTTCAGTTCGATACTACTCCATGCCAATCATACCTTTCAATCCTTCATGATGAGCCACCACGTAACAGACCCATACGAAAGGATAAGAGCGCTAATCTGTCGATCGGCTAGCCACCGCAGATCATTGTATAGGTTACATAAGCCTCAAATGCCACTACTATTTGATTGGAACTTGAATTGAGCACGGCGCATTCCATAAATTGGATCGATCAATACCTAAAGGCTTCGCCCTTTTTTGATCGACTGATTGATTGATAGACATTTATTGTGCAAGAGTCTGAGTAGTAACCATTTTGGTGAGATTCCTTCCCAAAAGAAACCCACTGTCCCACTGTCTCTCCGTTTTTATCTGGTTTCCTTTCAGACGCAAAATCGTGAAGATGAAGAATGTCCTGCGAGAAGTAACCTGAAATTTTTCTTTTGAATAGCAATGTACAAGGTTGGGTCATAGTTCAGAACGGGAGTTCTTTGATTTGGTTGAACCATTTTTTGATTGTGTTATCTTTTCCGAAGGATTTTATGAAATTGCCAGACATTTGGTCTCTTTTTCATTCTGAGAGATGATTCACTTTAACGACTCACTTAAGTTAGTCGCCAACGTCCAAAAACTCGAAAACGCAATTGAAGTTAAGTGGGCTCTGAATGTGCTTTTATTAGTTGCCGTTCGTGGGGGTTTGAGTTTTTGATGGAAACACCAATTTCTTTTTATTACACACGATACCTATTAAAAATTTTATTTCTTTTGTTTTTCGAGAAAACTCTTTAGCCACCCTGTGAAGGTCGGTCAGTGTAGTAGCATGCTTGTCCTAAGGTAATAACCATTAGAGACTCGATCCCCACACCATCCGTGTAATAGTGCGCCTTTTGCCGCCGTACCACTACCATCCGAAGTAGTTAGTAAAAAAGCTTTAATCAGCAGCTAGCCAGTAATAAGGCTATCACGGCCTCTTGAAGTGGGAAAATAGGAAAAGGGAACCTTATTAATTAGTTTGGCAAATTTTACTTTCTTTTAAAGCTACCGTCAGAATCATGATCATTTCTTATCATTTCCGGACTATCATTTTCTATCATTTCCTGGCTCAATGAGAAAAGACAATTGAGAATCCGCAGTGGGTTTGAAATGATCTTGACTACAACTAGGGAATGTCGTCACATCGGATAAAAATTTCCTGGAGATTCTTGGGAGCCTTGATCCTAGCAGGGAGCAGGGATACTTATGAGGCGTCCTTGTGAATGAAAACTTGACCCTGTAGCTCTTGTCCTATAAGTGACAGTCTCAAAACGAGGACCCAGGATTGGGTTGATCGGAATAGCCGGATAAGGAAACCAGTACATACCCTCTTGACAGTCGGAAGCACCCTTTTGCGCTGTTAATTTTCCCACCTACTTATCGGGCTTAACCACATCGATGCAGCTCTTCAGCTGTGTGGCCTCGTTCCACAGCCCGTTTATGTGAAAAACTGGTTTACTCAATCGTTCAAGTATGTACAGTGGTCACCGTTGTCGAGTGCCATTGCCGTATTCATCGCATACCACGACATCTTGTCAATTACTTCAATGTTTTGAAGTATCACAGACAATCGAGGGAAACCACCGAAAACTACTAGAAACTTTCCCTTTCTCGAACCATCGAAGAAATGAGAACAATCTCAAAAACTTGATCATTCAATGGGCATTGGCGTTATTCTATGAGACTGTTTTTGTCCCAAGTATTTCGAAGCACTATACGTGTAAGGTCGATATCAAACCTGGTATCGGGACTTGGTTTGTTACCTGTATTAGAATGAGCCATGCATTAGCAGTGTCACGCGTATTCCCAACCGCTCGGAAACGGGCAATCTCGAGCGAAAGACTCTTTTCCGACGGTCTGGACCTTATGCTTCGAAGCCATCTGTCAGTACTAACGAGCCCCAGTTGGAGAGCCTTCAATAAGGTTTCATCTGAATCCCTGTTCAAACGAAGCTCTCACTCTTCCAGTTTAAACCCGGGTATGGGAAGTAATAGCGCTCCAGCTCAACTCTGATATCTCATTTGCTTCGTCGTTATCATCCGTATACCCTGTATGGGCAGTTTCACTTCCATCTATTATACAAGAGTATAACATAATACTGTACATATACATATAGTGTGTGGAGGTAGTGTAAAGTAGCCTACTATCACACACTCGTGGTCCATGGTTCGAATCCCCGCTCGGAACTCACTCGACCAACCAAGTCCTCTACCCTTCCAGGACCGGTTGAATGATATCAGACTCGTTTGGCAGGATAGAAGCACCTAGCTGTACGTCAGAGGGCCACCACAAATCATTGTAAAGGCGACATACCCGATCGAACTACCACTGCGGTTCTGAAAGGAAGTCGAATGCAGGGCGCATCCCTCAGGCGCTGCTCTTTTATTTATTGTGTGATACTTGTGGAAAATCGAATTTGTTTTCTGCTTCCGTGTCAATGTATGGAATTTCCTTCGGATAGGAAGAAATGACATAGGAAACGGGTTTTTTGTCCCTGTAGTGATAGCGATCGCCTATGGATGATTGATAATCAACGAAGCCGGTTCTGGCCGTGTACAGGCAATGTGCCAAGGTATGGCTCATTGTCGTTCCACCGGATCACGTTGTTGACGTTCAAAAAACCGACGTCAAACATTTTCGACTAAAATAAGCCAATTCCAAAGAAGTCATTTTCCGTTCAGAACAGTCTCAGATGATCCATCGTGGATGGCGAGGCCTCCTGGGTGAATAGCGGAGCGAAAAGCGCTGGGACATTGTAAAATCCTGTCGAAATTAGGTGTCATACGCATGGTTTTACGATCGCTTCGTTTCTGTTGCCGAGCGCCGATTGAATTGCAAAACCGATTCGATGACCTTAAGGTGAAGAGGTGCTCTGGGAAGACGCTCTTAATTGGCTCGTAACCTTCGCTTTTCATCATTTCACCAGTTTACAGTATTTACGGAGGTAATGAAACCAGTTTAGTGGCAGCCAGTGAGAATCATAAAGCGACAGCGTCGAGTGGATGCCGTCGTCACCCCCACACAGTTGTTCATTGAGCGGCTTGATTAGAAACGAACGTTTTCGATGGTGTTACCAGTAGAGCGTTGGTTTTTTATAGAAATGTAATTGAGGAGGGAAGCGTAACATACCGCAGCACTCGAATTCTCCATTGAAAAGGAACAGGGGGTTTAATTAGGCGTCCGGGATGAGCCGCGCATTTGATGTCTGGATCGAAAAAAGCCCTAATCTTGATTGGCTTCAATGAGCTGAAGGAGGAAAGTGTATTTTCCCACACAAGGACTTCCTACCAAAAATGGTACTTCCTTGAGGACGTGACTTTAAGATCTCGGAGACCCAACTACCTGTAAGGACCTACCTTTAGATATGGATATTGATTTCCGGTAGTAGCATTCCTTAATGTATACTGTGCCAGTGGCCCAGGTAAGGTGCTCTTGGAAGGGAACCGGTAGGTGAATCATAGATCCTTGAGTCGTAGAAGAATCAAAGATCATTGAGAGGAGCACCACTCCATATACCCGAGGTCACATAATAGGAGAACATTGTTTGGTTCACGATCGAACAACACAGTTTATGTATTGAAGTTCTCAAATGAAGAAGATGGGAGCAATGAGAGCATCGCGTTACAGTCGCTTGGACCAGTAGGGTACACTAACTGTCACTAAGCTCTCTTTCATTCGATGGACGAAGGGCTGAAGCCTTCCACATAGAGAAGGACACCTACCCAAGTACCGCCTGGTAGCATTGAACACGCCAAATATGTATCTAAGATGAAATAAGAGGGCCAATGCAATAGGAAACATTTACTTATTCGCTTGCTTGCTTATTTATTTGTTTATCTGTAGGCATGCAAGATAGCACACCAAGTAATAAAGGAAGAAAAGTGAACCAATGAAAAGAAAAGAAAGTTCATGTCCTGAGGACAAAACAGATCTAGTCAGATAAACTTGTTGAGTTATTTTTCTATTCAATTTTTTGAAAACCCTGCTTCTGAAGGAAAAGGATTGATGCGCAGGAGGGATTTAGAATCTGGCCAACCTTTGCTGCTGAAAAATTATGGCCTGAACTGGACCGCAAGTAATACTGGACTGCCAATCATGCAAATGTCGTAGAAGGCCGCCTGAAAAATATTATTCAAAGTCCCAACTCAGTTTTTTTTTCTTGGATCTCGTCAGATGCAACTAATTTTCCATGTTTTCACGTAACAGGGCCTGATTCCTCAGGAGTTCGATCCAGCTGCAAATTTCTGCAACTATTACTTCCTTCGACTCTGCATTGGAACCGGAAACTTATTTTTGCAGCTCCAAGAGTCAGATCAGTGGCTTACGGTATGATGGGATTAGAACTCCTAAAGCTGAAAGTTGCAAAGTAAACGTGGTTAGGGACTGAGTAAGTCGTTAAGAAAATATTGTATAAAAAGTTCGCTGATCCAAAGAGCGATCCATCTTTTTTGGGGCATTTGAATTTTTTGGAAACCGGCTGTGGCGCAGTCATTTTTCACATTCCGCCTCTGCTCTGTTGCGATGTATTGCGTTCCGATAGCAGCCGTAGTAACCAGGAATTTACACAGCAATGTTGTGCGTCATCGAGAATTTATCGGATGATCTCCTTTTTACCGCACTAATAGGATTCTTCGCTATTTCCTTTGCACAGATGTCACTGTCATTTTCTGGGGCGCCATGCAATTCATGAGCAGTTGAGCAAATCTTCGGGGCTGTTAGAATTTACTGAAGACAAATGTGGGGGGAGTAATGACAGATGGCACTAGGTACCACACACACGCAGAATACAGAAATCAACCTCAGATCGAATCTTATTAATGGCAAACAGACCCTTTACGTCGTTGAGTGGGTGACAGCTACCGAACAAGATTAATACTTGAGCAACATCCGGGTTAAACCACTTAGTGTCAAAAGCAGAAGTCGAAAGGGAAAGATAACGTTTGGTCTGAATACGATTGGCACGGTGGCTTTTAATGGAGGTAGATTTCGTTTGAGCCATCCCAAGAAAGAATGAATAATAGATTGCTAGATCCGACTTCTTCAAGCCTGAAAGTTGAAAACTAAAAGGGATCGATAATCTCCTAAGGCCAGACAATTTTCGAGACAGCTTCGATGGAGTCACAGTTCTCGATGAGTTTGAGTTACCCTTGTTATGTAAGTTGAAGAGGGAAAGTGTTGATGAGAATAGCGTATCGAAGGCGAAGGGCGAGAATTTCCGCGATTTCTCGAAAAAAGGTCCCTCAAGTTAGTGAAAATAGAGTTGTTCGGGGTCATTATGGCGAAAACAGCATAAAAAGGGTGTTTGGACGAGATTTCAATTGTTGGGTTTGCGTGAAGAAGTGACTACACCAAGCCAAGAATGTACAAAACTGCTCTCTACTGTAGTCATCTGCCACATCTGGTTTTTTTTTTTGAATTTCCAACATGGATGTTCCTTGTGAATGGCGCACCATCTACATGTCCGTTGAACTCGTCCGCCTTTGGGTGTGGCGTGCAGTCAATGCAACATATGATCCCTGAAAGCACTCTATCCGCGCCGTTTCCGAAGGGTGGCGAGGAGGTGTGACGGGTGAGCACATATCTATCTTTGGAAGAGGTCACAGGAACCATTCTTAACGTGAACTCTGCCTTTGACCAAGTGTTCTTCTTGGACCCGACCAATGCAATAGTGATACAGGCATACCTCATTGCTACCTTGTTTGCTCCATTTTATGACCCATACCAAAAAATTAACTCTTTACTACCTTTTTACGGTGTCTGTGCGCTTGAAGAGCGATCGGTTACACACCTTTCGTTTGAATTACGTAAACACCCTCTCAAGACGATTTACTGGAACGCTTTTACATAAGTTGGAACCACAGTCGGTAATTGGTCGTCGATTTTCCCCTAAAGTCTGTAAATAAATCACCTACGTACCTAGGGTGCTTGAAAAGTTCCGATCGCTTCCAACAAATTTTTAAATATGTTCAGCCATTCAGATCAATGGAGTCTGATGGATTGTGTAATGAAATTGGGTGGTTAAAAGCAGTGATTCGTCATAATCTCCTTCGAGTGTTTTTGGGAATCGTTGTGCACGAACTCCGCATGGATAAACTGCCCTTGATCATATTTGAGCTCTGTTCATCCAATTCCATACATGAAAGGGTAGGAGCAAAACAACTGTCGATATTCTCGGAGAAACGAAGTCATTCAGTTAGATCTGCACTCGCTGTGAGGTTCGAAAGTCGGCTTTGGGATCATCCTTCGTTCTGAGCATCACCCTCGGCTTTTGCTGCTGGCTCTACCCATCCACATCCTTCCTAGCCTCTTTCCAGTCTGCGTTCTTTAACTTTGAGCCCTCGATTTTTCTATAACTCTTGGTTAACTCTTCGCCCGAGTATTAACCGAAATCAGCAGAAGTATTACTTCTGTTCGGCCGAGTATGAACACAGTCTAAGATACTTTCCCTAAAAATAGATTTTCTACCTTTTCTTCGTCTATTTTCTCTATTATATTCCTCATGGACCAATCCCAGAGACATCTTCACCTTCCTTTCAGGTTTTTGGATCAATCTATTGGGATGAGTACGAGACATGCAAAAACGATGCCGATTACGGTAATACGACACTGGTCTGCGATCCATCACATCGACTTGCTAACTCGACGACGGAAAAGTTGACAGATATGTTGCGGAAGTTACAGTCACGTATTGGGTTAGTAATTCAAGTTATTACTTACTTGTCAGTCCATAAGTAATTCTCGGTTAACTTCGGCGTGATCATAGCTTTCTTTTGCGTCTTATATGTATGTGTTCATTTAAATGAGCCTCCAAAATTACTAAAATACCGACTTGATATGCTTATGTTCTAGTAAAGTCACCTTTTTAGAATCTGTTAAGTCCCAATTCACGATCCTTGACAGATGTCCTTTTCAAATTACAAAGAGAAGCTGTAAGAAGTAGGCACCTAAAGCGGTGACAGAAGAAGAGGCTTATTTCTGAATTAGCACGCATGATGGAGCTTCTGGTAGGCACCCTGGGTTATGGAACTTTTGTGATGCTCCTCGCGAGCCCATAATGAGACTCGGGGACGCTCTAGGTAGACATCTAGCCCACCCGGATACTCTCACACTCCTAAGGCTTGGGTTAAATCTGTATTCGTTCAGTTTGGCCCTCTCTGAGCATGCGTTAGATCAGACCTTTCCACCCTTTTCCGATTAATTCATTACCAAGTTCTCAATGAAGACTCTTATGGTACATTTTTGATTGGGAATGTTATATTAATGCTCCTCAGAATGAAAAATTGTATTGAGGCGTAGTAAATTTAAAATTTATCTCTATTATAATCTTTGCGTCTCCTCGGGGTCGGTTATTTGGTACCATGTCGTGTGTCGGAGAAAGAGCGCTGGATTTATGCGCAGTGACTGGGGTGTGGTGCGTAAGGAACGAAATGATCGCGTCGCGGTGAGAGGGGCGTGGCGCGCGAAGGAATGTAGCAGGATGCAGCAGTAGGTAAGAAATACAAGAACAAAAGTACTAATAGTAGAATTATGCATAAAATAATGATCGCATATCGACTGAGCTGTATGAAGAGTGCTAGAGCTGTAATAAGGGCGAATAAGTGGTCTGCGACAGCCGCGTGCGGCGAATCGATTACCCAAAATCGTTCCTAATCGTTCCCGTCCCCCGAGTGACTGTATAGCTCACGCCTTCGCCATTCTGAATGTAATTCGCATAAGGGGAACATCCCAGAACAAGACTGTCCCGTGCCGAAAGACGTCGATTTTACACTTGTTCTGAACTGGAAAAAGTGGACTTTCAAGGGTGATAGAGACCCGGTGATATTGTAACGCTTCTACTAAGCACTAAGCAACTTGGAAAAGGGAAATTCTCTGTTAGATGGGTGAAAGTAGATTCATATCGAAATGTATTCATTTCGTCACAGGAAGTGTTTACATTCTGCATTTGGATGACCACTTGATTTTATTGAGAGCCCCTCTTCGCAATCTTTTTGAAGATCTGAACGTTTCCGACAACTGGTTTAAAAGAAGTCATAGATCATGGCATGATGACAAACCCTTGAAAATTCTTATCGGAGCATCGAATTGTACAACATTCCCGAAGAAGTGCAACGTCAAAAATGTGGTTCGGGCTGAGGAGAAAGTTATCGACCTATTTCGGGATTCTCTACGATTTTTCCATATCAAGGATAACTCTACTAGAGTAGGCTGGTGTGGCAAGTGGTGCACTATCACACGCGCACGGTCCGGGGATCGAGTCCTGGATCGTATCTGCCTAAGCCAACCAACCGTCTTCAATCCCTCCGGGGTCGCTCACTTGAAGCCTGACTCGTGTGGGAGGATAAACGCACCGTCTTATACATATCCTAGCCACAGCAAGTCATTGTATTGGTCACATTCCCATTCAAAACGCCACTACGATTTTGAATGCAAATCAAACGCGTGGCGCATGCCAAAACGAGAATAATTAACGACAAGAACTTCAGGCTCACACCGGTAAAGTGATTCCTTGAATCCCGGTGCGTGAATAAGGGGTGATTCCAGTACAATCTTTGAATTTATAGAATTTCGCCCATACCATGATAGTGACTGGTAGAGTTGGGCGGCAAT
>UZAF01016158.1:73282-133989 GCA_900617895.1 Haemonchus placei
TCAACATCGTTTGTGAGTGGGAATCCTCACATCCTCTAGTCTTGTCTTGCAATCCGAGCTACACTATGGACTCACCGATTACAGCGATCATGAGGATGCCTGGACTGTCCAAGCAGCCATCCATTAAAGCGAAAGGGTCGGATATGGTAGTGGCTTTGAGTTGAAAGCGACTCTTCACTCTCCAAGCTACTCACTTCGCTTTGGAAAAGAACTACACAAGTTCCTTGGGCGTATAGCACCTGACCTCTCTCATTCGTACCTGTTATTATCCAGACTGAGACAGGAACAATCGTTTTTCTTTCTCTACGCGAGCACTTCTCCGTTCATCCCTGTTCACTTCCTCTTCCTCTGCCTTATTAGGGCGGTACGTCCTCTTTTCTGCAACCAGAAATCTAAATTTGAGCATTCTAACAAAATAATTTCATAAAAGTGATGTGAGACCGCTAAAATTCAATTAAATTTTTACATCATCCAGACTGAGACAGGAACAATCGTTTTTCTTTCTCTACGAGAGCAATATCTCATCTTCATTCACGTCCTCTTCCTCTGCCTTATTAGGGCGGTACGTCCCTTTCCCACAATCAGAAATAAAATTCCGAGCACTCTAACAAAATAATTTCCTAAAAGTGATGTGAGACCGCTAAAATTCAATTAATTTTCTACATCGTTTCTGAGCAATCCATGAGAAACTGGTTATGCCCCTTCTTTGGGAATTTTCTATATGCCTCTTTTACCGAATTCCTCAATTTCCTCAAATTTCTGATTCACTCACACTGTCGTTTTCAGTTGGCGACGTTCCGAGGTGGCGATTCGTTCGTATTGTTAACCGACGAAGATATGCAGAAATTGCACGAGCTCGCAGCAAAGGTATGGAACTTTCTAGCTTTTTTCCTATCGCTTTCACTCCATGTATTCGAAAAAAGCATTGACGGATCTCTGCTTACGGTTATGAAAAATTTTCTGAGCCAAATTTCAAGAAAACTCCTCCTTAAACACTGCTTTTTCGACAAGGCCGTAAACTGTTTTTGGAGAACAAAATGCATAGTATACTGAAGTACTGCCACTATTGGATTTTTGCGATGTTCTGCCCTTCCAGTAGGGATTCAATCAAAGCGTACAGTTGACAAGTCCCCCTTGGATTTTGTAAACAGTACACTACATTAGATAGTCAAAACTTGCGGCAACGAAAACAGCGTCAAGTTCGTTTTCTTTCCGCCAAAAACGATAGAAACACAAAAATTCCGGCAACGATTGATCCCATTCCGGGATGCGTCCCGCATTCGACTTCCATTCAGAATCGTTGAACGCGTGTGCCAGCGCATGATTAATGGATTTCGTTGAATTCGTGCCGATAATGATATTTCCCTTTGAGTTGGTTTTAATAATGTAGTTCTTTGTAGGGCATGCTAATAGAAACATAAACGATTTTTGGCGGCCCTCAGTTGTTTTCCGAAAGCAGTTCCACCTAGAAAATTGAAGAAATAATTAAATTTATTCCTGTCAACTCTCTGGATTCTATAGTGGCCACTTCTACCATACAGGGTCAATAATTGTTGAATAGATAATTATGCCTTGTGTGTGTCTGGAGCACTACATCGATCATTTACTGCAGCCACTTGAAGGAAACCGTCGCGGTCACAGCAATCCATTTTTTAAAAATCCATATCACGAAGCGAGTCCCATAAAAACTTCGCTTACAGCTGAAGGAATTCTTCTTCATTACTTTCTTGAACTACTTTCGATCCGTTTCGGCGGCAAATTCCTTTGCGAAAACAGCGGTTAGGTGGAGCGCTGAAGTGATTTTGCATTCTGCAGACAAGAAATTCCTGAGTGTCAAAGTTTGACTGCCGCTTAACTTGGGACAAAAAAAATTAGAAAATAGGTCCTAATGTGGCCTAAAAGTGGATAAAACCGAACAACGGTTCACAATGTGTTCAGGGTCAAGAGTGGGGGCGTGGTAATCAGCTAGGGGCGGAACACCCTTGAGGAGGGTCACCTTGACAGCGAAAAATTTAATCTTATTCTAAGGGAAGCCTGGGGCGTTTGTAGACGCTTTCAGAGTCATTATTGTTTATGGGCTGTTTGTGAATGGAGATGAGAGTTAATGCGAAAAAATTTCTTTGCTCTGTATTACTTATTATTTTTCAACTTAATCCATTTTTAATATTTTATTTTTTATCTCAATATCTAGATATCTCATCCTGAAACTATTCAATGAGCTCATTTTTAACAACTCCACTTTGAGATTGCCTGAAATTGAAAAGTAGTTGACTGGACGCTTCCAAGAAGAAATTTTTTAAAGGGGCGGCTTATTTTCCTTTTAAGGCGGCGCTTTCATGGGAATTTTTTACATTGTTGCAGCTGCTACAGAAAGTAATTAGAAGTGATTACTTCAAAAATAGTGGGAAGACAATGAATATGACTGGCAGTTTCATAAGTATGCGTGGATTTGAAAGAACCTGTGATTAATCCAAAAAAGGCCTTCTCATTGTAGTGTTGGGTTTGGTTAATTGCAGTGCTTATAGAATAACGACTGCCGATTGTTTAAAATCGTTCCGTGTTGTAATAACGAGTGCTAAACCAGTTTTGAAAGGAAAAAATTCGTCATAATGATAATTCTAGAAAGTTTCACGAAGTAACCGTTCTATACTTTACAGTTTTATGACCCCACAGATTGGATCGTACTTTGACAAATCTTGTTTTTCGGTAAAAATTTTCCCTATTGTTCCCAAACTTCAAAAAAAAAACACGAGGGCAAGAGGTTTGTGTCAAAAATATTTACAAAGCAGCAAAATATAAAAACTTTAAGTGAGCAATTTTTTCTGGAAAAACTTCTACTTTATACGAACTTTGAAAGAACAGAATTTCATCAAAAAAATTCCATCTGAAATTGAATAAAAACAGCAGGAGTTGCAAATTCTCAAGAAGGATGAGATGGATCTTTCAAGGTGAATCCTCCCACAATATTCAGATTTGATCTGGAAATTTTATTCAATTCTTTTTGAATTGGGAAAAACGGCCCAAATACGAAACTTGTTCTAGGAAGGAGGTTCTTTTTTTCGATAAGAGTTTTGCTTTCTCTATCCTATTTCAAAAAATAAAGAAATAAAAACGTTGCGGTAGGGCTTCCTATCTGGAAGTGTAAGTCAGTTCCTGCTTACAATGGTATAAATAGTATAAATTAAATATGTGTGAATTAAACTTCTCTTTTTATCGATAATCCGAAATAAAGAGAAGCAGAAGGCCTGATACTTCCATTTCAAAATTTCTGATAGATTTATAAAGAATTTTCCTTAATAAAGAGTATTCCATTATTTCAGGGTACGGAAGGAGACGCTGACAATACGTTGGCACTCCAATTCCTCCTCAGCAATTACAAGGATGTTGTCTCAAATCCAGTACAACGGGCAGAATCGTGGCTGGTACGTTTCTAATCATTTATCGAATATTTTTATTGATATACAAGAGTACATTGGACCCGTGCCAAATATTAGCTTCCCCACAAGCCATCTCCCATGTGATCATCTCATATTTGAACGAAAAAATGAGTGTGACTAACCAAGGACTTTCGGTTCCCAAACAGCCATGGGAATTGATCATTACGATTTCCTGTTTGGTGGGCGATGGGAGCACATTTTAAAAGGAGTGTGATTTATTTCAAATCAAAGGCAAGCGCAAATGCAAAACCTATCGGCGGCAGGCAACTGCCACCATCTGAACATTTCTTCATGCTGGACCGGGCTGCCTTCATTTTAATTGATGATTATTATTCCATACATATTATTACCACTAATAACCGCTATTGTAGGCAGAATCGACCACAACCACACTGATCCCTGCAAGTGTTACCCTTTCTGAAGTGTTCCCATGTGAAAAATCAGATATCGAGCAGTTTTTAATGTTCTGCCTAGGATTCTCTCCGTATCTGATCCTATCGCTTCCGCTTTATAGGTCCGCTCTTTGGAAGAGTTTGTGGGCGAAGGTGGAATAGGGAGAGACTGACGTAGATTTGTAAAAAAAATCGTGAAAATTTGTTTGCAACGTAAGAGCCGGTCCACGTGGGATACCCTTGCCGAACCGGCTTGCCCTACTGGTGCGCCCAGGTAGGACAGCCATTTCTCACAGACCGGAAAACTGAATTGGTTCATTTTAAAACGCCGAAAAAGTCATTCCATATGGCTGGTTTTCGTGATTCATTACTTCTTCTTTTATTTTTTGTAATATTTATCGAGTCTTCTGATGTTGAGCGATATGGGTACTGTATTTCTGGAAGGCTTACGGTATCCAAGGGTCCAACAGATTATCCCACACGCCAATCTGAGCACCGGCACGTTTTTTTTTGTTATAAAGATTCTTGTCCAAAAAAGTTTTGAAACAGTCTCCCTCTCCCAAGGTTAGCTTTTTGTATTGTGCCGTAGAAGTCGTGGAAAGGAAAAACTCCAAGGAATTCCCCACGTCAGAATAGAAACTATAAATGGAGGTGATTTCGATTTCTATCAGTCCAGAAACTTAGGGACTCTTCTCGCAAGTAGAAATTCGATTTCAAATTAGTGGTCCCTACTTCCGTCATTAGAAAAGTTAGTAGGAGCCATCATTGGCGACGAAAAAAAGGAAAAGAATGAGAGCTAGGATAGTAGCCCCTTCCTTTTTGTGTTATTGCATCTCAATTACAAATCTTTTTACTTGAAAATTGTCATAAGATGGATAGCAGGCACAATCTCTGACAGTATTCTAGCATTTTACTAAGTCTTTTACTCAAATTCTGAAAAAAATCCTGTCTCTAGAGGGGGATCCTATTGCATCCCCATACCGGCACTGTGGAACCGGTACAGTGCTTAAAAGATTTGTTCGTAAATTTATTCGAAAATTCTCAAAATTTCTTACTGAGCTCTGCAATCTATGTTTCAGTGAATATTAGTTTGAAAAATTCCCAAATTTTCACAAGATTCATCTCATTAATGCCTGGAAACATTCTGAGGAGATAATCGCTTTCTGATTCATGTAGCAGTGTTGAGCGAGTTTGGTAACAATCCAGATTACTAACTAACCGACTCCACCGGATGTTCATAAGGTCTACAAAGCGTACGGTGCTTTTTATTGAAATGTTTTCATGAACGAAAAAGAACTTCAAAAATCTGTCTTTTTCTTCTTTTCAGCCTTGTTATGACTTTTGGAGTTCCGATTTTTGAAATTTTCTTCTAAATTAATATGAATCAATTTCCGTTTAACACATGGACGTTTCCGAATTTTGCCCCCTCCCCCATCTAAACCCTTCAATAAAGAGGCTTTTTCAATTCGTTGAACAGGATTCCACCATTTAATTTACTCGTGGCACCATCATTCACCCGAGGGGGAGCGCCCATGGAAGAGTTCCAGAGGTTTCCCCTTGACAACCCTTTCTGTTCCCGAATATGAACGGAAAATAATCGTTAAGCGAAAAAGTGCTGAGGCATAGCGAAATTTGCTAATTCGCCGTCAAATTTGGGGTTTCTCTTTGCTCCGCTGCAAATTTCATTACCGCTAATGTTTCTGTAACAGTAGCGGTTCCACTTAATTTTTCACAACACCCAGATGGGCCCTATCTTACTGCTTATCAGCCTCATTGTCAGATCGCATCTCAACAAGCGATCTTTCCGTTGGTCGGCGAAATTTTTCACGGCTTTTTAGTATCGCCGTTTCATGGTAGGTACTGATCGTCTGGTGAGATGCGATCTTGGCCGGCTTGACCGACCTTGTCGCATGTCAAACGTCACCAGCCATCGCCAACTAAACGATGTTCCTAATTTATGACCGCTTTAGACCGCAAGGTTAGCCGAAAATCTCATTTAGAGGGACGTTTCGAAAAAAATCACATCGATCAATACCGTACCCAGCTCGAAGGGTTCCATTTTGCCGAGGAATTACGAGGGAACTGAATTTTCCTTGATTATTGTCATTTAAATGAAGACACTGCTATGTCTAAAGCACAACTGCAGAAAACTGAGCTTACGACTCGTCCCTTCATTCCTACCTGTAGAATACCCTAATAGAGATGTTCTCTTGCCGCGTACTCTGTAAGGCACTCGTTTACCTCTGTCCCTCGTTACTGATGAAGTCTCAATTCTTAGGTAGACTTCAGTTTCGGTGAGATTGATGACTGTATACTTCACCCAAGACAACGTATTTCTTCCCAACAAACCCGAGATTCACCTATTAGCTGCGATTATTTCTTTATTTGACTCCTCTATAGATAGGAATGCTTTACATATCGTTTCGTACTTATGGCACTTTTTGAGTAGCCAGTAGTGCTTAAAATTGCGATAATCTTGTTGAATGTCTGGTCATTTAAGGAAAAAAAGCCAAGTGAATTTGAAGCAACAAAATGGGAATCAAAAGATCTTCCTTTGGCAAAGTATTGGTCGACATAGGTTTCCAGAAAAATTAAACTTCATTGTGAAATAGGTCCTTAGACTTGGAGTGGAACGCTCCATGGTGGTTATACGTAACTGTTCTATAGATTGCGCCATGCACTCGCTCAAACTTCGCGTGACGAGCAGGAATTCTAGCGCCTACCCCCTTACTCTGGTTTTTTTTNTTTTTTTTCGTTCTCCACAAGCCCATCCTTAATTACTCGACTCCAGAAGACCGGAAAGCATAGCTGGACGGAAAACGGAATGGTGACGCAACTTACCGGTTCACTACCTGATCGTCACCCTATATCGTTTCTTTCCACCTTGGTTCTTGAGAATCTAGTAAGCCCAATTCGATACTGGGAGGTGATCGGAAGGTTTTGGGTCAGATGGTGAAATCTTAGTTTCAGTTTAGTGTTTCAGTTGCTATTTTGTTCCATTCCTCCTTGGTACTCGAGAATTTATTCGGTCCATTTTACAACTGGGATGTGTCTAGGAGATTTTTGGGTCGAATGAGTAAAAGTCTGAGTTCTTACTTACGTAGTTTAGCGTTTCAGTTGCTAATCTTCTGTACTGTTTACAGACTGTATATCTGTCATTTTCAGCCAATTATCGGCCTGATCGCTGCGGTCCTTATTGTACTTTGCATCACCGGTGTACTGTTGTCGATGTTCTTGGCAAGATTCTGCTGCTGTTGCGCTAAACGAAACAAGGACGTCTACCATGTGAACACATTACCGTCCTACAAGACTGTAGAGCCATTATATGTGATTACACCTCCTGGACATCCAGGGTAAGTCGCATTATCTGCTAGAATCACATACGCATTCATTCATTCGGGTCCCTTATTTGTTCTAACCCTTCATGGTAGAATCAGATAAGATAAAAGCACTTACTTGTACATCAGCTGATCACCGCATTTCATTGTGTAGACCACATACGCGTTAACAACGCTGCAACCAATGAGGGTGGAAGTCGAACGCGGAGCGTATTCAAGAAGGGATCATTAGCGTTCAAGCATTTCATCTTTATGCCTCATTTTTCACTGTGTGTAATTCACATAATTGGAGCAGAGCATGGGGTGAAAATGAGGAAGAGCCATGGGCTTGACGAAATGTCAGACCTACTGGGTAACACGACACGATTTTCTGTGCGGCCGATTTCCCACGCTTGCATCTGTCACCCAATTCCCTCCGCCGATCACATGGATTGCACGCCGTCGTCACTGAATTGGGAGGTTGACCCGAGAAGAACTTTGGGTCCAAATGGGTGCAGAACAAAATCGTGGTATATAAAGGAAGTCTATTTGCCACTGCATAGCATTTGTTCGGGTAATGTAAATAGCAGGACGCGTCTGGTAGAAGGAAATAGAATGTGGCTATTTCATGACGGTATGTCGCGTTTCCTTGTTGGATTCCGCGGAGGAAGAGCCTGTATTGGGCCATGTGACTACGAAACTCCTACGAATTACTGATTCTAGTCCGCTCCGAATATGCTTTGAAGCCCTTCTGCAAACTGAGTTGATGTCGAGTGTGTGGGCGAAGTCGCTTTGGGATTGACCGAAGACGAAACCTTCAGCATCTTCTTCCTCTACCAGCGTTAACCCCGTGCACCCAGGGACCGCTGATCCTGTCAGTCGTCTCCACTTTCTTCTATCTAGAGCGTCTTTCGCCGTTACTTCAGCTTCGATGAGGTCCTTCTTGATCACGCCCCGCCACCTCTTCCTTGGGGCTCCTCGTGGTTGCTTTCCTTGAGCCTTGAACTCCATTGCCTCCCTTATACCTCAGAGCCGAAAGCTTCATCACTACCCTATATATTAGCTTTTCGATCCTCCAAAGAGAATTACTTTTCAGACGTTCTCCTCTGGGAGATCAAATTTATTCAACACCGTATTCTGGTAGCCCATTACCGTATCCACCACCGCCTGGTGCTAGCGTCCCCGTGACTCCGTCGTCCACCTTCAGACATGCGGTAAACCATGAAACGCCAACATTCAAGAAACCACGTGTGGTTGGTTTTGTAGAAATACTGTACTCGTTTTTCTTAGAACCTTTTCCTAGTTGAAAAATTTACAGGTTCGTGACAGTGATCCCGGCTCTATTCCACGTGCACCTGGATCAGAATATTCGGCACCCGGAGGAGTCTATGCACCCAGTGAGCTCACGCCACCCATGATTCTGCCACCTACAGAGCTCTACGGGACAAGTAAGTCATCATTCGGGTTTTCAGTAGCCTGTTGTGAGCCTTCGTAGAGCTTGATCTAGTTAGAAGAATGACCTTGTTGAGAATATTGATTACTATTGATCGAGTCATACTATACCGTAATCATTTGCAGTTCCTCGTGCTACACTGATTCCTCGCAACGGACAACCGCCGTCACCTCAGGACCCGAAAGATCTGCCATTCCTCGATCCAAACAGGAAACAAGAAACCCAAACAAGAGAGGAATTGATCTATTGATTGACTTGGCCCCCCTATATCGATCTGTGTGTCGATAGCCAGTCGGGTCGAACGATTGTGCCTCGATCTTTCCGCTACGTCACACCTCTCGTAACCTCACTCGCTACATACTCTACCACCTCATTTCTTGAAGTGTGCCACCCTTCCTGTAGAACGTTGAAGGGTTTGAGGGCGTTACGGCTAGAAGCATATGTTGCGATCGTGAGTTACTGTTACCGTTCTGATGAGTTCTGCTCAATGTTCCTTACTGCTTAGAATCATCTGCTCATTTCACTTGTGGAGAACTCGAACTATTCTCTCTGGCTCCTTTCTATATCTGTATCTACATCTTCAGAGCGACGTCTTCCGTATCTTATGCCGGGTTTCAAGGGAATGTACTTTCCGCAAGCCATGTGTCTATACGTAGTATTAGGTGAATCCCATAAGAAATCACCGAAAAACTTTTCAAAGAATCCCCTGTGTGCTGAATGGTCGGTGCCCGATGATACTCATTTTCTATTGAAATAAATACTTTACTTATTTGAAATCACAACTCTATACGTTGAAAAACATTTACTACTGGCATGTTAGGGCAACCTATCAGGACAGAAAGTGTGGAAAGAACAACACTGGAACTTTGAATTCGAGAGGGAGATCAATTTGAAGCAGCAGCCATTCTGCGAGCTCCACGTTCGGGCTTCCATATACATCGACATGGTTGTAACTTGATGTTGTTTTGCTTTGAACTCTCACGAAGTTGTTATTAAAAGTTTATTAGCTAACGTTTCGGCGATATCGCCTTCCTCAGAACCTGAAATGGATCAACACAAGTTGTGGATACTAGATCAAAGGTCTCTTAAACTCGGGCAGGGGCGGTGTAGTGTCAAGTGGCGCACTATATCACACGCACGGTCAAGGGTTCGAATCCCAAATCGATGTCCGTTTAGGTTAACCAAGCCTTCTATCCCTCCGGAGTCGGCGAATTGGTACCAGACTGGGAGGATAAAAGCACTGACTTGTACATCGGCTGGCCACAGCAAGTCATTGTATAGGCCACATACGCACTCATTATGCCACTACGATTCTGAATGGGAGTCGAGTGCGGGGGGCGCATCCCTCAGACGGAATTGGTTAGCGCCAAAAACATTATCCTTTATCCTCTTTAACACTGCGGAAGTTTGGGACTCCCCAGGGCCACGAACCACGTAACTTGAAGAGAGGGCATTCATCGTTACTTCATGGATCCTCGAAATCATCCAGCAACCGATAGTGGGACCAGGTCAGCTGGGCTTGGTCTTAATCGGAATCCCTGTGGAAAGGCCAGTCTTATATAAGGCCTCAGCTAACTCGTAATTTTGATGTCATTTCCGTCAGGTTCATTTTTGGATTGGTGGCCTGTATCCATAATGGTTACGTAACTTTCGTACCGTGAGGAGATCTTCGATATGATATTCACAAATTGTTTTTGACCCATTTCACGCTCTGAAGAAGGCGATATCTTCGAAACGTTAGCTACTGAACTTTTAATAAGAACCTCGTGAGAGTTCAAAGCAGAACAACAACAAGTCACAACCATTCTGGGGTTCTAAAAATTCGTCGTTATTTGACTTAGCCTTCGAGACTGTTAATAGATTAGAAAAGAGCCTGCTTCTCACTATATGTACTTCTCATTTACTAACGCGTCACCTTATTGCCACTTGAAGTTGACGTTATTAATCTGAAAACGGATGCATGTGCAAGAACTGGCACAGAAAGAGGGACGAGCCGGTGCCAGACTGTCGGGAAACCTGATGAAAAGTTTCAAAAGCTAAAGTGGGACACGACCATTGTTAACTTCAAGCTTGACCGGAACTGTAGTCAGTGTATATTACTGTGCTGCAAGAAGAATAATGTCTAAAGTTTTGGGAATTTATCAATCTCGTCTGGGGATGCACCCACGCATTCGATTTCCATTCAGAATCGTAGTGGCGTATTGAATGCGTATGCGACCTATACAATGACTTGCGGTGGCCGGCCGGTGTAAAGTAAGTGCCCTTATCGTCTCAGATAAGTTTGGTACCAATTAAGCGATCCCGAAAGGATGAAAGGCATGGTTGGCTTTAGCCCCCGGTATTTGAACCCCTGACCATGCGTGCGACACTTGTCACTACACCTTCTCCGTCTCGTAAACACCACTTCAAAAAAAGTGTTTTCATGAACATCTTCATTTAATACTCAAAGAAACACAACTCTGAACAGTAATTTTTCTCAGCCTTGATCTTCATTCCATATAGCCGGATTGAGCATCTGAAAAACTTGAGTAAAGAATCTGTATAAATATTGGATATTTCTAATATTGGATATTTCTGATTATTCACAATTATCACAGATTATGTTGTAATAGACGAAGACGATAATTTGTGCATTTTCTTATAGATAAGGACATTTAGGGTGAGAATTTAGTTGAAGCGGAGGGTCGCTTCGGCGGGCTCTGCGTCTCGAACACCAAGTGTTAGAGAGCAAAGAAAGATGGACGCTTCACATTGGGAGAGGGGGACCTGTAAAGGTGCTCAAAAACGTTCCTCAGCTAAATGGTTAATAGGCCGAAGCAGGAGAGGAGTGATGAGGGGCAGGGTTCTCAATTTCTGTAAGAAGCTGACCCATTACTAATCAAAACCTAGAGGGTAGCACCGTAGAAGAGTGGGTTTCTGTAGCACAACGGCTCGCAGCAGTTGATAGCGCCTATCAAGAAAAAAATATGGACTCTGGGGAAAATTACGGTAACTCCCTTCGAGACCACTGCTTTGTCATGGGAATTCAGGTACAAGAGTCGGGTTTTCAGGATACAATCGTGCTTGGAGAGCTCAGAGGAGGTGCGAAAACGCAAACACTGGAATTCCTTCGAGCGCCATTGAGTACAGTATATCCCCTTTCCCTGACTACATTTTTGCCTTAAAAACGTTAGAGATGGTTCATCTAAATGGTCACACACGATACGCAACAAAGAGGGAAAGTCATGGAAAGGAAATAGTTATAATGAAGAAAAGAAGAGCAGAACTTGGTGCTAGGGGTGGGGAGGGAAGAAGAGAGCAAAGCCAGAATGCCTAGGTTGAAAGAGTAACGCTACGGAAAAGACGACATCGAAACAATTGGGGGGAAATAGGTCTGTATGTAAGAAAAATTACAAGTAGAGGAGGATAAAAAGAAGCATGAAGAGGATCTACAATGGAAGCAGGGTCATAGAAAGAACAGGATCGATTTCAAGAATATAATAAAAACAAAGTGACTTACAGAAACCACAGCAGAAAGAGGATGGAGGAAGTAAAGATAATGTTCTGGAAGGCTACTGATCGCTTTCTGCGTGAGATAATGCCATACCTTTATCAACCCTCTGATCAGGTGGCTTCAGGTTCCCACTTTGAGATAAGAAGAAAATATTGCTGATAATTAGACATATTGATACCACTGCGACAGAAACGAATCCCAACAGACGTGGATCATAAAAATCGTCTCTGAAATTCGTTGGAGTTTTTGTTTACATCTGAATTATACTGAACACTGCAAAGACTAGAAGCCCTGTAAACAGCAGTACACGGTCTTTTCGCTTCCCTAGGTTGCCGCAGTACTTGTCCTGAGCCTGTGGCGGTGCTAGCAATTGTTACAACATCTGTTAAAGCACTACAACACAGAAAACTGTACGAGCCGAGCGCCCTTACCGAATTTTCGGTTCTGTCACCATTACGACATGCTCGTACTCTTTGGGAAAAAGTAAAGGATGAACAGTTTTTAATGTCGACGTACGTGTATGCATTCGACCTCCCGTAGGAATTGGAATACATATGAAGGCCAATTCATGCCTCACAGATGGGGCCTAAACACGCCCTTGGAAGTAGCTTCGATTCCGAGTGAAAGTCGAACAACAAATTGAGGTGCAATGGAGAACCTCTATTTTTCCAGACATGCCCGGTATCAATCAAACGACTCAGAAAGAAAAGAAGTCTTGATCCGTTCGACTGCCATCAACCTGAGGCTTCATTTTCGGCTCATAACTATAGGCAGCGCATCAGCACCAGAAGAGAGTCCACTTCAGTAACATAGATAGCGTTTCGGAGCACTTATCTGACCAGTCAGATGAGAAACCACACGCAAAGAGATTCAAGTTTCGTCGAGCCCGAGTGAATTGAAAAATCCACTGCTAATGTCAATCCAACTGTAGCACGCTTACACTATGAAGACGTTCAGAGGGAGACAAGTCAGATTTTTAAGTCTCGTGAACGTGTGATCCGTGGGCCTCGCCCAAGGTGCCTTTTTGTTGCGTCATAGATGTATGTGACGGGTGTTTGAGGGCGCTTGAGTCTGTTTTCAGTATAGTGTATAACACATTCACGGGACTTTAAGTAGAAGTAGTTTGTAGAGGTTGTAACTTACATCACACACTGTACTTGTAAATCAAGGGGCGTGGGCATCACACTCCAACAATAATGCAAACCATTGGATATCATTAAACAACAGCATCTACATAGATATCACAGGGTATGATAACAACAAAAAATATTGTTGTTATCATAGCCAGTGAAAGCCCTGACATGAATTGTCGGGAAAGGGCTTCGGAATTCCAATATGTTCCAGTCTGATCTCCGCTGCATTTTCAAAACGAGCTTGGATTCTATTATATAAGCACTATAGAGACGTTGTATGTAACTGAAGCCATGTTCACAGTTCATAACCTTTTTGAAACCTTTTGCGCTTGGGATTCTCATTAATATGAATTACTACGTCCAACCAATAATTGAATTTGGTAGTACGGTCAATTTTCAGTGCCTTTTAAGACTTATAAATTCATGGTGAATAGAAAATGCCCAGAATAGCATTACCTGGAACCTGCTAAACGTAGCTCTGTGTTAAACTTGCAAATTTATCTCCGATGATTCTGATCGTCGCTGCTTCCTTTCTGTTCCTAGTCCGCTAGAGAGGGAAGGGATTAGTAATTGTGTAATAGCATTTACAATGGTAGCAGATTTGTCTGGGAGGATAAAAGCACTGACTTGTTCATCGGCTGGCCACCACAAGTCATTGTATGGCCACATGCGCGTTCAATACACCACTACGATTCTGGATGGAAGTCGAGTGCGGGGCGCATCCCTCTGACGGGAATGATTAAGGCCCCAAGACTTTATCCTCCATCCTTTATTCAAAATTGTATCAGACACAATAGCAACTAATCTGTCAACTTCTTCAATCTCGTTATACCAAAGTTAGAAGTCCTGCAGCTAGATGAAGATTTCGCAGCTGGATCCCAGGTCCCCCCGAAATATCTCCCACAAAGTAATCTTTTTCTGAAAAACTGCTCCGTGACAATCATGCGCCTTTTTCTAAACTTCTTGTAGGATTGAGATAAAGGTTCACTCGCTGATGATTTGACTGAATATATTATTGTTATTTTCTTATTGCAAGCTCATAGTTTCTCAATCGAACTCTCACTCGAAATCGCTCTTCATGCCAATAACTGCTTTACAACTTACAAAGGCATTGGACTTATCCCCTCACTTGACACAGAAGGCCTTCGTCATTTGGAATCATCTGTTGGAAAGAGGATGACAGGGCAAAATAAAGAGGTCCGGAAAGTAGGGTGAGAAAGTAGGAAAGTGTTTATAAGAGCAAAACGCTTTCTGTAACTATACATGGAATCTGATAGGAGCCTTAAAATTCTTTTAGCATTGGTCTATTTCGTTTCTGAGATGCGCCCCGCATTTGACTTTCATTCAGGCTTGCCCTGATGTTCTTAGTGCTCACCTAGCCTACTTATGTACATAACGGCTTGCGATAGCCAACCGATGTGTGAGCCAATGTTTTTATCCTCTCAGACTATTCTGGTACCAAGTAAACGATCCCGAAGGGATGGCAGACCCGAATGAACCGATCGTGTGAAGATCAGGGTTTTGATTCCGGACCATGTATGTGATAGTGTAAGCCAGTCCCTGCACCTCTGCCCTTCAGAAAATCCGAAATCTCACCTGTTCCAGTGCGTTTACTTGTGTTGAAATAAAAAAAATGAAAATGTCATCATCAGCTACCGTCATTAGCCGGTCGGTTTGAAGTGTCCATAAATAAGAGCAATTTTGGCTTCTTCCGAACATATAGGCGCGTTCCGTTACTACGGCAACGTAATGGTTGTTGCGTGGGGCCACATCATGCATTGCATTTCTCAGTTGAAAACACCTCCCACCCTCCATTCCAGTTATAAGAGCTCATAAATTTTTCTAATTAAACAGAAGGTTGTTAGGGCTTTCACAGTTTTTTATTGTCAGTCCCGCTGATGCCTTTTTCTGAGGCCGTTCATTACGTATTACCTCGTCACCGTAATCCGTCTGATGTTACCTGTATCACTTATATTACCTGTGATCAAATCCATATCCGTATTACTCTTCGAACGATGCAAGAACCGTCTTAATTTGCCCCTGAAAAGACCAATGAAGTCTATTAGAATCTCCTTGCTCAAGGCAGGCGAGGAAGATCAGTCCTCTCATTCAGAGCTTCTGTGAAGAAGTCTGAACATTGCCCTGGCGGTCGTTCTTGTGCTAGTTGCCTTTACGATCAGTTAGTAGTCGTTCTGCTTCGAAATTTTTTTTTGTTTATTATTTTTTGGATTTCACATAGTACAGTGTTTGTGTAAATTAGCGTGAAATTTAAAAAAAATTATTTGAAAGAAAATAAAGTTATAATACTGTGCTAATTTCCAATTTTAGTTATGATTTTCTGTTTTGGTCAAGTTCAGTATTTTTTGTATCAAAAAAGATATTGATATGGTAAGCACAAACTCATATGACTCATCTATTTTTCGATTTCGTGGGCTTAGCGGATTGCTCGAGGTCTCTGATTTTCGTCAAATGTTTCTTTTCTATTATGTACCTTTGTTTTTTTTCACATGCCAGTCACTTATGCAATTTTTACTTTCTTTATTTCTTCTCAGAAAACCATTTCTGAAATTCAATAATATAGTCGTCTTCCGCATTTCTGTCCCAATTTTATGCTAAAGTATTGATGGGTTGTCGTGGTCTGACCCTCCGTTAAGTTCATGGATGAAAAATGGGTTTATCTTCACGTAGCAGACATGTTTTTCAATACGAATACCTCAGAAGTAGATGGCTTTCTAAGAAAGAAGGAATATAGTTATATGTAAGGGTTTTTCAGTGATTTCTCAGTAGTTTCACTTGATATCATTAAACTAGCTCCCTATTGTACTCATGTATTCCTTGCGCTACCTTCCAGATCATCCTATTTGGAGATGACGGTATTAGACTTAGGCTGGTATTGAAGGCTTTACAAGGGTAAGAGGAAGCTCCTACAGATGTGGTCCGTGTGGTTTCTCAGCTTGAGGAGACATTTTTCTGACAGGTAAGGGTTGTTCAACTTAGGTTGACAAGTGGAAGAGAGCAGCATTTCCACGGCTATGCTTGTCCCTCCTCAAGTAAACATGTATATCAACCAGCTTCATGCATACAAATGAAATCTCATAGAGGTGATCAACTGTGAACGGTGCTTTTTCTGTTTTCTTGGTTTGTCGGGAGCTATATCTTAAAGGGATTCTCATACTTGCTTGAGTGAACATTCGCGTAAACAATCGTTTGTGTTAGAAATAGTAAAACGATAGTTTAGTTTACATATGTTATACCTAAGAATCAGATTCGGTTACAAGACGTAATGTAGAAACTTAGCTAAAGGCATATAACCTTCGAGGTATATAATTCTAAATAACGGAAGTGGAGGTGCAGTACAGTGCACAGTTAGCCAAGAAACCCCGAGACTATGCGGAGTTCGAGACAGTAGATGCAATTTTTAAACTTTATCTATCTAGATTGTTAGTTATCCTTGGGGGGCCACAGATTCATCTCTTGATTTGTGGTAAACCTCAGAGATATTCGTTTCTCTTAAACTGTGCCTTTTGGGTGCGGATTCAACTGCCAAATTTAAAGAACGATGGGAAGCAAGATGGAGCGTACTTCAGTATCCGTGGGGGTTCGGATCGAGAATCAAAATCAAGACTGCAGAAAGTGGAATCTTCAATTTAATGAATTCTCAATCATAACAATTCTTCCTTTGACTTGTGGTGTTTACTGCGGAAGTTTTCTACCGCTACTTTTTTTTCTAAAGAATGACTCTGTAGTCAAATCAGTTGGGTCAAGTGTCAAGTCACTGCTTTATACGCACATAAGAGCTTGCTTCGAAGATTATTTTTGATGCTTTTATCCATCGAATTTTTGTCTTGTTCCATTCTATTTAGATTTTCCACTGTTATCATATGTGCGAAGACCGTTTTTTCGGCTTCTCAGAAATTATTCTCTTGATTCCCGACTGATCCCTGTCACTAATAACGCAATCGGACGCTCCACTCCGTCCGTCAAAAATTCAATGTGGAAACCAAGTAGTTCTTGTTTGAAACTCCATCTAGCACAGTATATGTAGGCTATACGTTCGCAAAGAATAGTTACTGGGTTTACGACTGCTTCAAGGAGTTTTTGGAAAATCTGTCCATTTATTCAATCTTGTGAACTGCACATGATACGCAAGCAGTGTAGAGCTTTTCTTTCGGTCTCTCGCACTCAGCTCTAGGTCTTGTTATGCACCCGAGAATATCTTTCTTTCAAATCAAACATTTTTTCCAGAGCGATACGAGCATGGCAAACGCTAAAGATACTCGTGAAGCATTCTCAGGTTTGATAGAGAAGCCGGTACTCACTGACGAACTTCTTGCTCGCCCACCTTTCAGATTTATTCTGGACATTGTGTCTTCGACAGCAGCAAAAACTGGTTACTTGAGAGTGAGTTGGTAGCAGAAACAATATCCGCATCCACGGAAAACAAATTAATGCTTTGAAGGACCGATTTCCCGTGGAAGCCTTGAATCCTGCGAAATTCAAAGACAAGACTGACAAAACCGCGTTCCTCGATACACTTATTGAAGCCGTCAATGATGGGTCATTGCCTGCAATTAAATCGGCAAAAATTGTTGCCGGTAAGGAGCCCGAACTTACAAACATGGTAATTTTCAATGTTTATTAGCAGTTGTGAAGTGATTACAACGTTATCCGCTCTCCAATGTTTGCCTGGCGTAAATTCACTCGTGGGTTCGGGTCTGTTGTAACGACAAGAAGATACTACATCTTTTCTTGCCCCAGTTCTTGGCTTGAGATCATGGTCAATAGAACACTAGGAAATGGTTAGGGAAGGAGGTCGTTATGGTGGAGTAATTTCTGGCCATTTTCAGCATGGTTCTATGGGAAATAGTAGGTACCAAGAGGGTGTCATATACAGTAGCGCTCAAAAGTATTCGGCCAAATGCTTCTTCACTCGTACTTTTCAGTTATAACCTCTTTCCTACAGGATCTAATCAAGCTGAATTTCAATAAGTGTAGCACTGGCGTAGTGTGTATATTTACCACTAGTAATCTGCATTTTGATCATGTTCGAAATAACCCAAAGATCTTAAAATCAAAACCAGCTGAAAATGGGGACACTGGCGCTTCTAGGATTTCTTTCCTTTTTGCCATGTCCCAAGTGTACGAGCGCTAATGTCGAACTTAGAAGAGGACAAATACGCGAATAAGGTGCGAATAATTGCAGAAGTCACAAACTTGCTTTTAGCATAGTCTGCAAACGCCTTCCCTTAGTCATGTGGACATTGCTACTTTGCAGTCAAATAGAGTTGGATAGTGTAAAACATGCTTCAGTCAAACATATCAAAATTTCATGCGATTTGCTCCACTGGGAAAAAAGTTACGGCAAGTCAAAGTTGGCCGAATACTTTTGAGCGCTACTGTATGTAGTAAGCTTCAAACTGCTGAGTCACCGTTGAATTATTCCGAAAGATTCCAGGAGCATTCGAAGATTTTGGGGTCAGAATCTAAAGTCCTAGAGACGAAATATGAGGTACGATCGTATTGAGTGAGGAGAGAAGATGTAGACTCTTCTAGTTTGAAGCCGATCCAGGGCTTACCTAGAGAAATTAACCGTATCTCAACCTCGCGATCATTGTAAGGCGTGAGGATTGTAAATTATTCTGAACAAATTTCATTTCGATTTGTTTCTTTCAGCTCTTGATCAAGTTGGCAGAACAAGCGCGAGAATTTCAAGAGCAAAACAGTCAACCGAAGAAGAAACGCCGCCCTTCATCACTTGAAGAACCAAAGGAAAAATCGGGAAAGTCCAAGCATCGATCGGAAAGCAGAGGAAAAGAGGAGAAGAGCAAAAAAGAGTCCAAGGAGGATAAGAACAAAGAAGAGTCCAAGGAGAATAAGAACAAGGAAGAGTCCAAGGAGGAGAAATCGAAGAAGCGAACAAAGACAAAGGTAAATTGATATTTGTCAATGCAATTGTAACGTAAGTTACTCACTTAGCCTTGCAATGTAGCCGATGAAGGCTGACTTCCCCTCTTTTCTATTTTTTACAAAAAAAAACTCATTTCGAACCCATACCTAAAGTGCTTCACTTGACTGTGCAGCATTATTTTGATGCATCTCAATGACTCAGTGAGAATGCCAGGATTCCATGGGAATGAATAGCATAGAGCGTCGATCCTCTAGTATGGATTTTCTTTAGGAGTAAAATTTGAAGCTCGAGAGAAATTGTAATAATCTTTTCATACTATTGAATCTATGTATACTAATGGGATTTCTCGTGTTTCGATGAGTATGAGGGTAGGGTGCCGTGCCATGGGTTGGGACTGGGAAGCTCTAGTGGAAAAGAAAACCAAGGTAGAGCATGAGACTCCCATGAACAATTAATCCAAAACCTAATCCAAATCGCTGCCATTAATTTATGTTTCCGTGAACATAAGGTACCATTGCAGGATTCCAAGGAAAAGACAAAAGAAAAGAAGAAAAAAGAAGTGGCAACGGATGGCACAGAAAGCGATCATCACCGTAGCAGAACGAAAGACAAGGACGAAGACAAAAAGACTTCTAGCAAAAAGTCAAAAAAGCATGAAAAAGAAAAGATGAAGGAGAATATTGAAAATCGAGACATTAACAGCAACGTGGTCGAGGACGGCCAACAACTACAGCAGCATGTCGATGAACCCATTACATCTCTTACTAATGAGAGTCCTAAATGCAAGTTTTCATGGTTACTTTTCTTTGGAAACGCTATCGCTTTCTTTTTACAGAGCGCATTGAACGTTTTCATACTTAGCGTCGGCCAACAGGAAAAGCAAGAGACATCGATCAATATCTAGCAGGCCGATGACTCATGTTAGGGTATAGGGGTAACGGAACTGCTCCCTGATTGCGGCATTCTCCCTTGCGACATGCGGCAAAGTCACTGCAACTACCGTACTGCCCGCGCCTCCCCGCCAATCGATAGGACGCGGAATTTTTCGTTAATTGCCCTTCTTTCTTATCGGATTTGATCGTTTTTTTCTATTTCTTTTTCATTTTAAGTTTATTAGACTTGATTAATCAGAATGACTCGTCCTATTTGAGCGACGATCAAGACTGCATTGAAATTGAAGAGAGCGGTCAGCCAATTTAAATAATTAAAGGACTCCCTACCTCACAAATTGCGCGCTCCAATCTGCCATGCAATCCTGCGATACGCGGCNGGTGCGGCGTGCGCGACGCCGTCTTCAGGGAGAAGTTCCCGGACCCGTGAGAAAAAAAGTGCTGAGCGCGAACTACAAAGCGGACAGTGTAGAAGCTGTAATCATTCGGTATACGAAAAAGACTCACTAGAACCGGCAAAATGCAGCGCTTCGAATACGCACAGTTCCAGCATTGACCATTGATCTGTGGCATTTTGACTGACGGGAGTGCAACCGCTTGTCGTCCGCGGCCAGCGCGAAGTATGGGGATGTGAGTTCAACGCCCAGAAGAGAACTCTGGGGAATCAGTTTCTCTCTTTAAATCCAGTCTACATTCAGAATCTATAGACAAAATACGAACACAAACGCCACCAGATTCTCAACAATAGTAATCTGTAGTGCTTGCGTTCTAACGGTAGCTTGGTCAATATTCGCGCACACTAGCGTTAGAACGCCAAGGTTTGCATCAGACCGCACCGGCTGCTTTCATAGTCCGCCGGTCTTCCCGCGAGCGCGCCTTCTGGGGGCGAGCGCGCCAGCTGGGGGCGGCGCTTGCCCCTTATTCACAACTGAATCTTGCTACAAATCGTCGCCGAGTAGTCTCAAACAAGAGGCAAGAGACAGAAAATATACCATGAGTCATCACTCTGCGAGGTATCGATCGACGTACAGACGCTACTTTCGGCGATGCCAACTCTAGCCTTGGGACGCAAATATAAATACGCGCTCTAATGCTCAACTTATTATTAGAATGCAGGTGCTTTCTATGCTATCAGTGGCATCTTAGAATAAGATTACTCAACGTTGGAATCTGCAATAATTTATCTTACATTCATTATTCAGATTCTGCTGAAGCTCAGTCGTCGGAAAGAACGGATGACAGCGGAATTAGCGACATGATCGAAAGTCCCCAACAGCCGTTGGTAGAAAGGTAACGTTTAGAAGCCGCAGAACAAATTAAACTTCTTTGAGTAAAACCCCATCAGAACCTGGATCGACTATCTGTTTCTCTGTCCTTCACGAATCTCTCCATGGCTAATTTAAAGCGCACCGATTGAGACTTCCTACTCGAACACATCTAAACACTTTTCTTTGCTTGCTCCAAAAACTCGGTGTTTCTCTGAGCGGTCCCACGGACAACAAGAACAGAAGGCGGTACTTCATCCTGGACTCCCATTTCAAGCGGCAGTGATTTCTAGCCAGCCTCTGTGATCTTCCACTAGAGGTTCGATTCGTTCCACTGTAAATGCGCAGTCGTAGCTGAGAAGCAACAGCTGAAATGGGAGTGTGGTAGTGCTCTCTTTGCGCACGCACAAAGGGCGGGTTTGTTGCTCAACATTGAAAGCTCTTAGAATCTCTTCGACATTTCTGCAAGTGAGCGCCTTACTTACTTTCATTAACGCTTGTCACACCAATCCAGGACAGAATGGCTTTCAAAGTCTTTTGTACGATTCTGACTGTTTCGAACATTGATGCATATTCAACAGAAATCGCTCTAAAAAATGGGCGTGTGATAACCGACATTAATGAAACCCTAAAATATGGGCGAAAAAAATATGCTGTTGATAATGCACATCTTGTACATGCTGTTTCTCTGCAACCGTCGCAAAAGTAAATAATGACAGGAATGACACATGAGTCTTGCCTTGATGAACATACCCTATTTTACACCACGAGCATTTCAAAAAACGGGGGCACAGAACAATCCATTATACTCGTGGTAAAATCGTAATAATATTGCCCCTATCTGTCACGTTCCGCAGCCGTTTATCACAGCGCAGCTTTTGGGAATCTTCATAACGTTCTTCATAGGACTGAAGGATAGCGCGTCGAAGGGTCGATCAATGATCGTAGCATAAGCAAGAATTTTCCGAATTTCGGTGAGAATTATATGTATCAATTGTTGAAGAGAGTTCATCTTGTCTTCTCACAGATCACGGCTCACAATGGTATGCTTTTTCTGGTTATCCTTGCTCTCAAATAGGCAAGCTCTAATCCAGTCGACCATAAGCTCCTCGGTCGTTATGTGCGTTGAGCCACTCTCACTATTTGATTTGAAGTTAGAAGGTGGCCATTGCGCTGATATACTTATTTTTTTCTTGGAGGACTACATACAGCTTTTCTTTAACCTGCCGTCAGCATGGAGCAGTTCGTGGACGGTAAGGGAACATGTGAGCGTATCGTACTTTCAACTATTCCTCCTGATAAGGAAAGTTTTTGGTTATACGTATTAATCAGATTTCGGTAGTCATCAACACGATACGCCACTTGTCCCGTTCAGTGCCCCAAGAGTGGAGGCGAAGGGAGCTCCTGAACCACGGGGCAATGTCAGCACTGTAAGGGCCCACACACGCTGACCCTCTGTGAGGGGGGGGGAGTGCCGCACATGAGTGCTGTGGGAGCATGGGAGTGCGAGTGCTGAATTCCGCCACGGGCTGGAAACAAAGGCCTGCCTTCTTGTGACTGTTCCCTAATTACTACAAAACAGATGGTTGTAAACCGGATGACAGAAATGTACTTGCGATGTTACACTTACAAGATAAACACAAATCATCTTCACAAATCCATGTAGAGGACCAGTACAACACGACATACGAAAGTAAGTACGACATGATCACGACAAGGAGAAGGATGAGGTGTGCAGAGAGACAAAAGGGAAGGGATGGAAATGGTCGGTAAAACAGGGGTTAGGCTGACGTGTAAGATGGAGATGGCATCCGATCCACTGTGTTTCACCTGTAGCGACGACAGCGTGGGTTCATCCTGGGCGACTGAACTCCGCGATGTAGCGAATGAATGACGGTTCGATCGATGTGGAGCTGGCTCGATCACTTTCCCGCACTACCAGCGCCTTCCTCTATTTGAATCTCATAAAGGACGGGGATTAGAGCGCGGTTCCCTACCGGTGCGCTGCAAGGCCTCGAAAGGTCGCACGTGGGTCGCGACACCAGTCTTTTTACCAATGGTGCGAATGATATTTCCACTCCGTCTTTGATAAGCTCAGACTGAGTGAAAATGTAACTGTGAGAGGGGGAGGGGGATTTGCCATCCATCACAAGATTAGTATATGAAGAAAAGAGCTCAGTTTTACGTGCTGATCCTTGTTATATTAGCACTGTATCAGAGCCGAAGAGTAGTAGCTGCCATGAAGAGTGGCAATTCGACTGTCGAATCCCTCAACATTGTTTTGCTGAGATAGCTGAAGTGTCGGTTATCGTCATGCAGCGGGATAGCGTAAAACTACAGTTTTACCAGAGCATAGACATTCTGAAACCGTCAGTTTCCTGATATACCAGCCTACAGTCAGTTTCTTTCTTGATTCCTTGTGGAGCAGCTTCCCCTATCTCAACATAAAAGGACGACGAAAGTTTGAACATCTTTTGTTGCCCTTCGCAGCATACACAGGTGATTGATATTTTTTATAGAGTGAACGTTGTGTCTACTTTCGATCAAGAGCGATGTCCTTTTGACAACCTTCTAAGGTGCTTAATAGTGTCTGCAATCTGTTTATTGAGCAGAATGAGCATTATGTCTATGGCAATGATCATAAACACACAACATACCTGATCGCGAATTCTATCGTATCGAAAAATCGACTTCGTTATCCTCTGCAGAGCTATCTTCCTCCACGCATACTTGCAAAACTAATCTATACACAATGACATGTCTTAATTAATTCGTCGTGTTAAATTTTCGACTTGACCTGTTATATCCCGTTCAGTCTTGGAACGTTTCACTGTTTCGTCTACCGTTGTAGAGGAGAACCATACTGAACCATGTCTCCTGTTGAATGTCTCAATCCTTGAATGAAGCCATAGACAACTTAATTGCAGAACCATTCCGCCTCAAAAGGCGCGACACACTTGAAGAAAGGCCCAAAAAGGCGTTTACTTCAACAAATGCCAGGAAAGGCAAAAATAGTCCCTATAATCGAGAACAGCATTCCAATCTTTATCGATATACATGGGTCTCCACAAAGTTCCCCGGTTACTCACTACACCTCCCAGGCAAATAGTTTGAACAAATTCTGCAGCCAATTTCAAGCTATACATAGAACACTGATGAAAGCAGTAAGTGGTATATTAGGGCAGAGCAAGATGATCTAAGTGAAAAAATAAGCATCACCAATATCTGCAACTAGTGACATCAACTCGGGGTCAGAATAAATTCCGAGGTGCTGACACGAAAATAAAAAATCGAAGTTTTTTTTTGTTTATTTACACGTGCCTGCAATTGAATCCTCGGCGCTTTTCCCAATCACCTTTGATTTTTTACCATATGCTTTCTAGCCTCATTACATTCACTAGCAGGAAAATTGGTTGTTCAGGTTACCAGGTGCAAGACCACAGACGTCTATGGGAAGGCCAGGTACAGCAGCTGCAAGACCTGCGCCTCCGAAGTTGAAAAGGAAACAAATTGCTGTGACAGAAGAGGTAAACAGTACGAATAAACTTCACGCCATTGCAATACTTCAAAATTCTTATTCTGGAAATCGAGATTGTTCTGACTGCTACTATTCTGTAGAAATCGATCGACTCATGATGAGATTAGCTATAGATAAGCTCTTTGTAAAGGTCGTAGCATAATGAGGGGGTGTGATGTCAAAAGCATGAAAGGCTATGAAAATGCAGTTGGAGGGAACCAATCACTGTGCTCTGCGTCTCTAACGCAAACGGCTGGTGTACGGAGAAGAATGGGACAGCGCCTAATGGACCGTCGTGGTGGTTAGGTTTTGCATAACAATAGAGTTGCCCCTCCACCGAGGAAAGCAGGGCAAACTGTCTCAAAGTTGCTTATTCTTCCTGCCTTATTTCGAGAGGGAACGAGTACGCAAACTTGTACAGAGAAGAAGATTCAGTACGGCGCTCGGCTCTTACAGTAATCCGGCACGACATAACTCCATCTTAATACGCAAATTCTCACCCCTTAGATGAACGAGGTATCGAAAAGGGGCCTTGGGCAAAGACACGGCGGTGGGTGGTGGGGAAGCTAATGGGTTACTGTAAGAACCGAGTGCCCGTACCGAATTTTCGTTTCTGTCGAACCTGTGAGCTTATTCTTAGCTTTATTCAAGTGCGACTAGGATGTGATTCCGTGAAGCCGAGTCGTCCGCGCTGTGAACTTGTGTTCAATGTGCCAGGTGCGACGCTCGCCGTAGTTGCCGCGTGTCGCGTTAATTATGGGATGAATGGAGCGCGCAATGTATACGTAAGAACCGAAAAATTCCGGCTGGACATTGAGGGATTACTGTTTGCAAGACGCCGCTGATTAAGTAACCACTTAATTTATTTACATTGTTTTATTGTGGTTTATTTCTATAGTTGTTGTTTCCTTTGCCCAAATCTTCCCCATAATCAAGAGAAATTCAGGTCGCACCACCACAGAATGTAGTGCTGATCCCGGAAACTACTGACCAAGAAAAACCTACACCAGAAGAAAATTTTCTCGTGGAAGAGGAAGAAGAAGTCGTTCAACCACAATTTCGTCCCACGGAGATCCCTGAGGTTGGTGGTCCTTTTGAATGAAAACTGAACTCTTACGATTGCCAGAAAACATTGTTGGTCTGAAGCGTGGGGAAGTCGACGCTAAGTATAATCACCGCTTACTACTCTGTACATAAGACAGCGTTCAATAGGGATTATTATTACTAGTAGTAGTGATAAATCATGTTGCTGAGGTTACTTTTTCAAGGGCCTGTTTGAGCGTAAGCGGCAAGTCGAAAACAGTATTGGGGTATGGGATTTGTGGGTGTCCGTATTGCCCCACTGGGTTGATTGGGTCACGGTTGAATGCATGGCGTGCTTCCAGAAGATTAATCACCTTCTGTTTCTTCTACTTTATTCCTACTGAACTAGCCGATTAGTGAATGATTAGTTCATGATAGCAAGGTATTCAAAAAGTTCTTTTGGGCGAAATTCGATACCGTAAGATACCGTGCACAGAATTGCGCACAGTGTGCGAACAGTAATTCCTGACCTCTTGCCACCTTTTTTTTTCGTCTCTTAATGAAATCAGTTTGTGGCTGTTCAGCGGAGACTTGATACATGACCCGTGCCTAAAAGTATTCGCCCAAGTGCAAGTGTCTTTTTTTTAGTCCACCGACCAAAGAGGAGGTTTAGTACAGAAAATGATAGACACCACAACAACGCTCAAAGAAACGAATCTCAATGACACGGGTGATGTGGACGAAGGGATGCTTGCCAAGGAGAAATTGAAGGTAAGAAGCCATCAAGTTGCTTTGGACACTCCAATAAATGAACACTTTATCTTACAGACCGAGGCATTCTCAAATTCGTTGCAAACTGTTACAAGGACCGTCTATCCGCTGTCGCGCATCTTCGACTTTGCTCAGGTGGGGGTCAAGGAATAAACCTCACATGTCTCACAAGGGCAACAAACAAAATTCTATCTGGTTCAGGAGGATTTGGAGCTAATTTTAAAGGAGTTGGACAAGTGGCTGAACGAATCGAAAAAGTGCGAGAGCTTACTCAAAGAGAGAGATGCTCAAGGCATAGGTGACAGTCATAAGTGCGTTTCTATGATTACATTTTTTCGTTTCAGCCCATAAAGAAGCTTTTGGGTGTAGGACTAGTGGTCCCGTCTCAGTCACCGAAGCGACAGTAGCTCACCGCACGCGACGCAGTCTTGGCAGATTCAAATGATGGGTTTCAGACCGTTTTGTTGCGATCGCGGTAGCCCACATACATAGAAGCAGAGATTACCTGATATCCAGAAGTAGAAATAGAAACTCATGGTATGGGCAGGCTCCGGGTCCGTACCCACTACTTATTGCTTTTTGCCTTTTGGAGTTATTTGGCTGCGATCAACCAACCAAAAAGCATAAATAGAAGGGCGCAATGGGCTAAAGTGTGATAACCAGTAAACCTGCTTATGGTTAGTTAAAATCAAGCCTAACTCAATTTTTCCCAGAAATCAGAGCATTTAGCAAGAGCTCATGAAAAGAAACCTTCAAATTAGAGACCTTCAGGGAATAACCTCATGAACTTATCATTCAGATATGTTTTTATTTATTGATACAACTTCGAGGGTTTCCTGCTTGTTGACTCATTTTCTGGGTAGCTATCTGTTCGGCGAAGTGTCAAACGTGGGAATTCCATCCCTCCAGAGTCAATTAACCGGTACCATATTGTATGGGAGGAAAACACCGCGACTCGTGCGTTTGTTGGACACCGCAATTCATTGCATGTATAGTACGCCCCGTGGATTGGAATGTGGGAAGCACCTCAGAAAGGGATTGATTAACACCAAAAAACTCTACCTCTGAGGCCTTTATTATGTTATCGCAACTTATCACATTACTACATCAACCATCTCATCCCCGGGGAAATATAATAGATGAGGTGCAATTTTTTGTATTGTCGACCCATTTTTTCGTGGCGGAACGTTATCAAATATGCGAGCGGCTTCCCAGTGTACGCATTTCTCCAACAACCTTTATCGTTAATATTACCTCCCTTAGACTTTCCTATCTCTGACATCCATTTTTTAGCTCTGAACGTGTTCATTTTATTAATAGCCCAACCTAGACAAATGTACCGGGCGCTTTTTTTTCGTTGGATAAGAATGAACAAGAGGAACCGGTTCGTTTTTGGCGAACAACCTGCCGAGTTTTTTTGCCTTTGTTTGGTCTCATTAGGCCCTAAGCAACTGAGAGGTTTCCCTACTCTCACTCCTTCATACTCCAAGGATGCTGTCATAGCGGTATAGAAGTATCATAGGATACAACGTGATATTTTTACTCGTCAAGGAATTCACGGTCGAACGAAGGAATCGGTCAGCCCAGGCAACTCCTTGACCCAAGTTTTCTGCATCCGGCATCCTGCACCCTTCAGAGACAGGGGACGACCTAGGATTGAAGGCTGACTGACGGCATGTACACCACCTTTGCCTTTGCCAAATTTGTGTTCTTTCAACAACGGGCATCCAGCAAACAGGGCGAATACCAGTCGATTTTGACAGTGAGACAAAAATTGGTTATCGGCCAAATTCGGCTAAGACATTGGATCCTGATGTCTCATTTACTGTCAGCACACCAAACATCCCAGGGAGCCTTAGTCTCAGTTCTCTAGGTATGGTGTGAAAGAGAACCACTCAGGTATGAAGGGTGATAAAGGAAGCTAGTTCCACTGATAGCGAGACCGTTCAAGCGAGTTGAGGGAGCGCTGTGGAAAGGAATGCTTCGTCCGTCGTCCAGACCATTCTTATGAGTACGAAGTTCCTCAAGGTGTGCCTCAGAAATCTGGACCCGGAAACCATGAGAATTTGTGAACGCCATTTAACCCTACGAACAAGGAACGACCTTAGAGTTTTCACGACAGGCCCAAAACCCGAAGAAATTCAAAGTTCACAGCTTCACCCTGGTGGATACCGAAACCAGACGACCATCGTTCCGATGATATTAACTTCTTATGAAAATTATGAATCGAGGGAGTAAGTTGTTTTGAACCTCAGAAGCAGCGAAGCCTGTGGTACCAGACTGGCTAGTCTCATAAATTACTGGAGTCATTACTGGAAATGGTGACCTTTGGGTCCTTAGGGATGCAAGTTGTACATGCTGAATAACTTACCCCTCGTAATCACTATAGAGTTGAAAACCTGTCAAGAAAGGGTGAGGAGTAGTTGGAGTAAGTCGTTCAATCCCTGGATAACAACGGCAACTCTACCCCTCAGACTTTCATGTCAAGCCTTTTTTGCATGTGGACATAGCATGTGTCCCTCATGTATGTAATTGCTCTGGGAATGTTCCTCTGGGAACAATTGCATGAGAAATACGATTCACGTTTTATGTCAAAAACGTTCCTTTTTGCTTCTAAGGTACCGTATCCCCTTTTACTTAGAACCTGTTTTGACTAGAAGTCCACTCTTACTTCTTGTTTTGGAGTTCTTCAATTGTAACCCAGGAGAAGGTTCTGAACATGCTGCGGAATGAAGCACTCTGTGTTTTTCTAGGATGTTCAGAATCTTATCCTGGTAGTCAAGGGGAACGGAAATGGTTATGAACCATCATCCACACGTTGAATTTGTATTGAGTTCTCCCGACAATGCCATATTGGCCATGAATGAACTTCATTAGTTTGTTGCTATTACGTGGTCTTCTTAGAAGTTCCCAGAAGATGAAAAGAAAGTACTCGTGTAGAAGGGAAAGTAAGTCAGTCTCACAAGGAAATGCTGCTTAGATTGGAATATGCCTCCTATGCCATCCATCAGCCGGGATCGCTGAAATGGTAGCAGCTTCGTAAGCATGTAAGCTTCGGGCTTATCAGATGATCCCCGCAAGTTATTTTTAGGGAGACGATAATACCCGGATTCTCAATAAAGTCAGCTGCACTACGTATCCAATCCTGGGATTAATCAACAGCAAAATTTCATATTTCTTACTCTCCCCGAGGGTAATTGCTGAACATATGTAGGGTCCTGCATTACCAATCAAGAAACGTATATAATCGTTTAAACTTTTCCTACCAGTCATTCAAATGGTCTGGCTCCCTTATCGTCTCGTGATCTCGGCCGAGATTCTTGGTTCCCAACTGTTCTAGCTAATTATTGTTCTCAACCAATCAACGGGGGAGAGCACTTGCTAAGGAACGGTTATTCTAATTGTCAGTGCGGTGGTTTGATCTGATTCCTGTTTTTCCTGAATGATTCACTTTACACAGTGCATCACGATCCAAATTTTTCCAGACCTTTCGCGCAGTTTAATAGAGATCCGAGTCAACCGCTTCATTCAATGCCCCACGGCTTAATGTTTGAGACCGCCATTGATGTTTATCTTTCGTAGATTTCATCTTCGAATTTTTCCCATCCCGAAACAGTGTAAATAATATTGAATTGTTTAATTACTATCAAATTGAATCATCAAATTTTTTGTGCTATTAAATTAAGCAAGGTCCCCTCCTCAAGGACGTTACACAAGCCCTGACGGCATTTGAAATCAAGCCCTTGTTTCCAGTTGATGAACACGCACAAGACCCTTCCAAGCGAAAAAAAAAATCTGGCAAAAAAAACGAAGTCGCTCTGAACGAAAGGGTTTTCATCAGATACCCTTGAAGGTCATGTTTGGGACGCCTGCCAACATATGAATCATCCTATGGTACCACCCAACGGTTCAACCTAGCCGAATGTTGAAAAGCCTAGGCACTGGACATCTTTATATTTCCCTCACATTTGGAATCCCATGTACGCCTCTCTCCACAAGTCCCGCTGCGGCATTATTGATAGAAGTTTTACCCACTGGGGAGGAAGTTGTCACACATGTTGAATGGGAATTTGAGAAAGCCATTTTCTCTGCAGAGGACAGGCTGATAAATGGGAATTTTGGCTTTGTGGGTGAATATTCCTAGACGGCTTTACTCGTAACTATCTATTTTTAGGTTGTCTACAGTTTTACAATCGCTCGACGCAGACGTAAACAATATGCGATCAATGGTGAACGCCTCTAAGGCTAGGATTACTTCGAACAATCGCCGGATACAAGAACTATTAAATGACGTATAATTGTATAGTAATTTATTTTTCCTGTAAATATTTATGTTCTCAAAAATTTATATTTAAGGTGAGTAAATAAAATCTTGAACTACATTGGTTAGAGAAATTACCTTCCAGCTATAAAAGAGTAAAAAACTGCGAAGTAAAGGTTTTCCACCTGCCTGTTCGACTCTCTCTTGGAAGGAAAGGAGGAGCTGGTGCAGTAGCGCAGAGCGGACTTCCACTCGCATAATGAAGGGCTCGAATCCTCGCCCGGTACCCACGCTCTCTCACCAACCAAGATTTTTCATTAAAGGAAATTATTTCTGTTGGAGGGCTTGCAAGAGGACAAACAGACTGACAGCCTGACAACCATATCGAGCATGTGCTTTATACCAAATCGAGAGATCAATCGCCTCTTATAGTCAAGGATAACACTGGTTTCAACTATGAAACTGAAAATGTTGATCAAGTGGGATCTGCAAGAGCACTTTTTTCGTTTAGTCTCACAAGGACAGCGATTTGTGGGCAAAACTTTGGCCCTAGACGGGGGCTTGAATCCCTAGTTGTGCTTACCGGGCACCGTGCTCTTTTATCCCCCACACTACCAAGGCCCCGCTTGCGCTCACCCTCTTAATGGCTATTTATTATTTATCTGTTGTTTACTCTTCTTTTGTTTACATAGCAATCTGGTCTTCAAGATTGCTATAAGCCGATTGCAGGGCAACTAACTCCTACACGGGTTTGAGGAAACTAATCAGGAAAGGAAATGCAACGAGGGGATAAGGTGTTGACAACATCATAATCTTCTATAAACAACGATGTTAATCTTTCACCGTTACCCCACTAAGTGTACTTAGGAGAGTTAGAAGTATGGCGGGGCTACGCTGGGGATCAAGACCCAAACCGGTCAATCCATCCCTGCATCCCTCATTAGATCATTTAATGGTTACCAGAGGGGTCTGAAGAGAAAAGCGCGTTGACTCGTACATAGCCCGACTACCCGAAAACTATTGAAAAAACTGAAGAATCCACTTTTTCCGAGGGGAGGGAGTGGGGGGTGGAAGGATGGGTTCAGCCTAATATTACCAGCCGCATTATCTGCCCCATGGAGCAAAAGCTTGGGTATCGGTCTGAGAATGTACATTCTTCATGTGAATGAAAACAAGTGGAGTAGAAAGTTTATTGATGATCGATCGTGCAAAAGCTTTTGCAATACATTTCTTCTCCATCGTTTAGGCCTTCGAGAAACGGCGTCTGTAGCCCTGAGATTGAGGTCCAGTCTCGACATCAGCGGTACGAGGTGGGCATGGGCAGTATGCGGCATCACTTCCAGGTAGTCCTGGTCCTCCTGGCTGTCCAGGAGTTCCGGGTGCTCCAGCCTGTCCATCATTTCCAGCTGGACCAGCGGGTCCTTGAGGACCAGCCTGTCCTGGTGCTCCTGGTTGTCCATCGGCTCCGGGATTTCCTGCTGGTCCAGCTGGTCCAGCCGGTCCTTTTGGTCCAGGTGCTCCATGACCGCGTTTACCGTTCTGTCCAGGAGCTCCAGGAGTTCCAGGCGCTCCAGGTTGTCCTGCTGCACCAGCATCTCCCATTGGTCCTGGTGCTCCTGGCGCACCGTTATTTCCGGGTGCTCCTGGTGCTCCAGGTTGACCGTCAGGTCCAGGTTGTCCTTGAGGTCCGTCAGGTCCAGCTGGTCCAGGTTCTCCAGCTGGGCATTTGATGCATCCAGTTGGTTCCTTGGGGTTCATCATTGCAATTCCTGGGGTACCTGGTCTTCCTGGCTCACCGTCCGCTCCGTCTTCACCTGCAAGTCCATCCTTTCCTGGAGGACCTGGTGGTCCAGGAGGGCAGTTGTTGGGTTGTGCGGCGCAACCGCATTGTCCAGCAGCACGCTTGTCACGACCGAAGATCGTTCCAACCTCGGAATTTCCAGATGAAGGAGCCGGGATCACCATTTCCTTCCAGGCTTGGTTGGCAATCATCTGAAATGAGGTCATAATCGTTTTTCTTATGTTTTGCAGTCAAAGGGCAGGAACTTACTTTGAATTCGTGCATATCCTCCATGACATCATCGTAGAGGTTGTTGATGTCTTGGAAAATGACACCAACACAGATCAAACTGGCGAAAATCGCAATAGCTGAAGCGCCAGTAGCGATGGTGACGAAGAACTTGGCACTCATTTCTGAAAGCTGTTTTCTGAAGTGTTCGGTTAGGTATTTATACGAAGCTTGGGCGTGATCTTAGGGGCGGTATGTAGCCAAACACATAGATACGATAGCGTTTTCAAGGTCGGACGCACTTTACAAAGTTCTCCGAATTTACAGGCTTTCAAGGTTACGGTCGCCGCAAATCAAAAGAGAGTGAGAGAAAGAGAAAAGCGACAAATGGCGCATCAGATAACGGGGTGCAGATGGCAGACCAAAAGGCTTACACTAGAAATATCAAACAGCAATAGCCCTACGGGTTTCGAGACAGGCACTCGATTCGAAGGTCGGATAAAGAAAAATGTACCGCCAGCAGATAGTCCCAAATCGCAATGTTTTCAGCCATTCATCTATGGTAAAAGGCTGCCACAGAGCTTAATGTGTTCCCGTTAAAAGACAATTAGGGGGGAGTGACTTTAGCATTTTACCCGTCATTGGCCTTCTCCTCACCTCATACTTGAACGAAAAAACCTATTTTCTTGAGCCAGAATGATTTTTCGCACTATTTCAGAAAAATTTAATTTACCTCACCCTGCACTCTGGGCGCTACGGTCCAATTTTATAGAGCGTTGATGGTGCTAAGCAGGGTGGAGTAATCCCCTTCAACAGCATTTCCACCGAAAATGAATAATAATAGTAGTCCGCAATATTCACCAATAACCATTTGGAGGAAATTGAGCCCTAGGAATTCTTTATTTTTACGTTTCTGTCTGCCCTTTCTGAGTGAGGTGGTATCCTGCTGACCGATCCTTCTTCTATTCCGACTTTTCGCACAGAACCAGCGTTTCCCTCAGCGCTCCCCCTCTCTCAAGATTTGGACAGACACTTAGAACCCCTTACTAAAAAACAGAATCGTTTCTGAGTATGGCTACAGGCCAACGTCGATGCCTTAAAATTCAATGACTTGCATTCATTCTGAGCAATTAGCATTGGAGGCACAAAGCACAGTGAAGTGGCCTCCTCCAACAACGCTTTCATCTTCAGTTGTACTCATTATTAATGATTTGACTTACCGTGAAAAAAAGTCCAGTGATTTTGACCAAACCCATGAAACCTTCCCACGGTGAAAAGGAGCAGAGAAATAAGCGTAGCCTGAGTGCCCTTTTGTGTTTATCCCAGTAGCATTTAAATTGCTTCTAGGCAGGTGGTCCATAATAAATGAAAAATGATACCAAAGTAAAGCAAAAAAATGTGTAGTGGAATCTCGGCCAAAGGGCTGCTTTCTGTCCCTTCAGAACCTGGAACAGCTTATTTCGTTCACTTGCTACGAGACCCAAGGCTACGGCGAAAGCTGACAAGGGCTCTTTCTCATAGCTCATGGCAACTGTCACTGAAATTTTGAAGATAAGATTGGAACTTACCGATTTTTGGCATGTCAACATGAAGGCATATAAGTTACAAGCTATGTGTAGAGTTTTGAAAAAAAAAAGAAGAAAAAGAAAAAAAGAGAACTTGGAATACTATTATAGTTGGTCCGATAGTGAAGCATAGAGCGAAAGAAGCTGAAAAAAATCGTAAAAATCAGAATCTTCTGCCTAAAGCACTCAAGAAAGACGAGGACGAGAAATGAAGATGCGCTTGTATTGGTGTTCGTCTTTGAAGATGACATCAAATCCAGCTTCAGTGATGGGAATCTGGACGACCGTTTTCTGGTGATTGTCCTGAGACGTGCACTTCTTCAACCACGGGATAGTCATCAGTTGAGGAACGTGACCGCTTGTTATAGGACAAGTCTCCGAAGTGAAATCGGCTTTTATGGTCTTATTTCTCATCTATAGAGCGACAAATTGAGTTCCGCCAAAAACACCAAAGGAAAATACGAAAGCTTGACTCTTAACGAATCTCAGCATGAGGTATCTGTCTCAGATACAGTTCTGAAGTCTAAAGGCTAGATCTACACGTGATAGTACAGTAGATGGTAGAGAAGTAAGTCTAAGGCAGTTTCCGGCTGTAATTGGTCTAACTGTCTAGATGGTTAACTGGATCAAATATCTACAGCTGAAATCTGAAAAACTGTTTAATTGGAGAGAATCACAGTCATCTTCGGCTTCTAAGCTTTGATGAAGGCGACGAACCCAAATGGTCAGCTGAAACTCGTACCATCTCGGCCAAGGCTTCATAATTATATCAGAGACAACAAGTGAAGGTTTGAATCAACATACATACAAGAGAGTTTATCCATTCAATTATCGTTAGAACTGCTTCATATCAATGTACTGTATATTCTACGGGGATGCTACATCTTGTATTCAGGTAGGCCAACGGTTCGACCAGGTGGTCTTCATTAGATCCTTACGCATAGAGGGCTCTTTAATTCAGTAGTTTGTATCGATATCTCGGATTGAAAGCAGCTGTGCCATCAAACCACTCTCTGTCTGATACACCTCCATCAGACGCTGCCCACAATAATGTTGCCTTACTATTTTACTTTATGTAAAACCATATGAAATAGCTACAGTACGTTTCCCTAACTCGATTAACTGCGGTTCTGTTTTTCGAGCATATCAGGCAAACAAAAGGGTTTAAAAAAAACTGGATGATGCAGTCCGGAGGAAATCCAGCCGACAGCAATATATTGAAACCTTGGGGCCCCTCTTGGAACTCGAGACTCCGCCTTCACTTCCTAGCTGAGCGCCATCGTTTGAACTACTTTTTATAATTCGCTCTGGGGCATGAATGGGTTTCATAGTACTAACCAAAAAAGGGGATCAGTGGTATACTGGTTCCAACACCGTAAACCAACCAACCAAACTTTTTCGCTCATCCTTTATGCTTTGCCACCATTCATCAGCTCCGCCCACATTGGGCGGCTCAAAACATTTACGTTAAGAATGTCCAACTCTCTGATTTATTGACTAGGCATAGAAACTGGTCTTTTGTTCATAAAAGTTGTAGAAGATAAATAATTTACTACCGCGATTAGGAACAATTTGCCAATAAAAAAAACAAAAAAACAAAAACACAAATCATTAAAAAATGATATGAAGAAAGTGCACTACAAACAGTTATTGGGGGTAACAAGTGAACCTGTTTGGGTACGAATATAACCGACAGGTGACATCACAGAAGAACAAAGCCATCATCACGTTTAATAATTGCGACATTTCTTCGCCATCGCTATCACCTATGATTAAAACCACTATTGGACGTTTTTGACGAAAAAAAAGGGAACTTACTTGTGCATTTAGATCACACAACAATATGCGATTACGTACAAAAACATAATATAAACTACACTGTGGTAATCAAATATGAAAGAATAGATAGTGAGGCTAACAATCAAATTAACTATGGTCATTACCTTATTTGGATCAAGTGCTGATTCGAGTGACAAGGTAAAATAACAACACTGGCCAGCCTTCATTCAAGAATGACTTCAAATTTGCTGCACCGAGATGATAATGGAATGTGAAAGTCATTTTTCCTAGGCATCTGACATTGTAAGTATTGATTATCGCCTCGTAGCTTTTCCATACCAACTGAAGTGAACTAATTCACTCATTCTAAACCCGGAAATCGGTTAACTTCTCCTTGGATTTTTTGAGACATTCCTTTTGAAGTGTAGATTGCTCTCGTGCGCATTCGCAACTGAAATCGATTATTTCAATAGGGAAGAAAAAAGAGCTTTTTGAGGAAGTGAAAACACCATGAATCATCCAGATTGATCGCGAAGCCTGAAGGGCTCAGATGCACTTTTTCGCTTTGTATCTTCCCCCGGGGCGGAGGTGGTGTAGTGGCAAGAGGAACATCATCTAAAACGCATGGTCACGCATTCGAATCCCGGATTGATACCCGCCTTGGCCAACCGACTCTCCATCCCTCCGGGGTACTCCGAATTTCCACTCCTCAGGGTTCCTCCGAGGTCGGTAAATTGGTACAAGACTCTAGGAGGATGAAAGCACTGACTTATACATCGGCTGGCCACAGCAAGTCATTGTACAGACCACATACGCATTCAATACACCACCACGATGCTGAAGGGAGTCGAAAACGGGGGCACATTCTCTAGACGAGACTGATTAACGCCAAAAAGACATTACCCTTCTTATCGTAAATCTAGTAACCCATCACAATCCACCCCAAGGAGCTCGCCCAATTGCAACCGCTCTGCAATGTAAAAGAAATAAAAGTAATGAATAGAAAAAGAAAAGTAGAATAGGGATAGGATAGAATAATTACAAAATTGTGCACTCACACCCGCTCCTGAATGCCTTGAAGGCAGCGTTACCCCAAGTATAGTGGAAATAGTACATATTGGAGGGCGTGGGAAAACAAGTTATGGTCGAAAACAATCGTTCTGAATCCCGAATGTAAGCCAAAGTTTCTGGTGATGCTCGCCTGTGCATACACATGGCAAAATTAAAACAAGAGCTGTGGCATATTACGGGCACGCAAGAAAGCTCACTACCCCCTATATTTAACCGGAACAGATTTTAAAGGCAAATCAATCACTGCGAAAGGGTTTCGTCGATTATGCTTCCCAGAAGAAATGATTGTTTAGATCTGGATCAAAAAGAAATCCATTCCAGTAACTCTGATGAAAGAAAAATCCACTCACAGACGGTCCTTGTGACGATATCCTGGTAATCTTCATATCCTGTACTACTGTAGATCCACCCATAGGTTCAAGTACTGTTGATGATGGCGGTTGAAGCTCGATCGTGAAAGACTAAAAGGATCATGACACATTCCTCCCATCAATAAACATCTGCACTGAAAAGATCAAAGTAATACTGACTTTGGTAACAGCGGCCTGGAAGGCAAAGTCTCGTATGACTTCGGGAGTGTTATTAGTTATTTCTACTCGTAGCTGGCACGTATTGCCGGACCATCCACTACCCAACACCATGATGTGCGCCTCGATGCCAGCGCTGTTCAGCGCAACGACGCGCTCATTTGCCGGAGCTCTGGAATGACTCGAAAATTAACACAAAAGCATGATTAAAAATACATCAGAAAATCCTAAGTGCTTTTCAAATAACATTTTGTTGAAGAAAACGAGTTGCGAATTTCATGCCAAATGAAATCCAAGACTTTACGTGCAAAAAGGAAAACTGAGAATCTGTCGACATTCCTCCACACATTCTGAGCATTGTACCAGAACTCTGTCAATCAAAGAGCTGCAAATAAGCCCAGTTTCATTTTAAAAAGCACGAAAGAGCGGCGATCTTTTGCCACCTTTCTTATTTCTACGGTCCGACATGTTTTGCAGCAAGCGTGATGGTATCGTCCTTGAAGAGTTCAACGATTTATCTAAGCCTTTGTTTAAGAACCAGAAGCACACCTGTTGCTTTTAAGACGTTGGCACAAAGAAAATGAAGAAAAATTAGGGCTATCTGCGCTATTTATCATCAAAAACAATTACGAAGCAGCCCGTGAAGTCAGTGAAAGGAAAGGTAATCGCAGGAAGCATTTGGGGGTCTAATGTGAATGCTATTATGAAGACAGTCGTATAGGTGTGGGCATTCGCCTTTCGGTTGAGTAAAGGCTTGTATATTTCGTTTAAGAATCTTTTTAAATGCTTATTTCTAATCTTCAAAAGAACTCCGTTCAGTAGCAGTGAAGCATACAAAGGCAGGTGCACTATCACAGAGGCATGGTCTCGGGTTCGAATCGGGGATCGATACCCGCCTAGGCCAGCATTCCATTCCTCCGGGAAAGCTTAACTCAAACATGAAGAGATAAAGATAACGATAAGGGCACGGGGATAAGAGTCATCTGGTAGGATAGAAAGCACTGACTTGTGCATCGGCTGGTCACCGCAAGTCATTGTTTAGGCCATGTACGTCTTCAACACGCCTTCAATACCCCACTCAATGTAGGCCACCCACATTCTGCACACTTAGCCATTTTGATTATTACCCGGAATTCAGTAATTTGTGGCTTGCTAACTACATCACTTGATCGAAAGAGAAAAGCAAAAAAAGGGAAAAAGGAAGAAGAATGAAAAGTCCGTGAGGATATCAAACGATACAACTGATTCTTACAAGCATAAACATACATAGAATTACGTGTTGCGGTAGTTGTGGTACCGAATCCGCCCAGTAAATCGAAAGGATCAGCAGTTTCGTTCGTCGCAGTCGAAATTGGATTTGACACAGACACTAAATTAAAGTTATATTTAGCGACACCTAGCAAAAAAAGCTTTTGGGCCCTCTTAATACCTCCTAACAAATCGCCATCGATCACTGAATTCGTAACAGGCACAACAGGCACTGAAGGTACCGCCGAGCCACTCATGAGATCAAATAAGTCGTTGTTGGTACTCTTAAAATGGAATGGTCATGAGATATTGAGCTCCAATGTTTAATTTCGAAGGGAGCCCTATTTTCACTTACTGTTTTAGCCGGGACAACAGTCGGGACAGAAACCGTGTCATTTAGCGAACCAAGCTCAAGAAGATCTACATTCGATGCCGGAACTGAAGCTGCGGTTGGCGAACCTTCCTCAAGCAACGATGAGCCATCCTCAATAGGTGCTGCAGCTGCGTTAAGGGAGTTGTGTGTAATCACTGGCATTCGCTCAAGAAGGCCATACCTGAACTCGAGAAAGTTCTGGAACGTTAAAGCAAGAAAAATGCCACATTGAAGCAAAACGCCTCACTTTATATCACCGCAGTCTAAAAGTCGAGAAAACTCGACTGATCGTTGTTGCAATTCCAGATGTAGATGAGCTTGATTTGCACGAACAAGGGCAGAGATACGATCCACAGTCGAACCGAACCTGAATTATCGTAAACTACTGAAAGGATTTTCAAAGCCTTATCATTGGGTCGGGACGACCAAATGTGCGGCGTACTGGACACAACAAACACGTACATGAGCCGCATTTTTCAATATCTATCTCGTTTTGAAATCAAAAAAAAAAACAAAAAAAGACCACCTCGTAGCCAACTTTGCCAAAGCCGTAACTGCATAGCATTTCGTAGATAAAGAGGTCAAAGTTGATGGGAGCACGTTTTCGAACACATTTATCACGTCAGTTTCTTCAACCTTGAACATTTGATTATTAAATCATAAAATCTTGATGATAAAGAAATAAAATGACTAGTTAGCAAACTAAGGGCTGAGAAATAAAAAGGATAGCGATCCGTAAAAGTTTCTCCCAATCTAGACCTTATTGGCTTACCTTTGCCGAATCTGCGTCCGCTGGCTGAAGGAGCAAGTCACCAAACTCGCCAATAGTCCAAAAAGCCACCTTAAAAATCATCCATGATCAGAAATTTTGACGATCTCTAGTCCTATGGGTTCAGGTAGGATTCGATATGGGTCAAACTACGCCAAAGGAGATACATGTAAAAACGATCTATGTTAGAGCAGCATTCACTCATGAGCGAATCAATAAGTAAACAAATCAATAAACTGATGGCTTGTTTAAAATCGATGGCTTTATATAAAGAACCCTCCGATAGCGAGAAAATACGGATGGGCCTATAAATGAAACAATCTTCATAGCTATTAGCTTCGTTTTATGACTATTTATAAGGTCATAACGTTCGGAAGCGCTTTCAGAACAAGTCATCTGTTTTGAATAGAACCTCTGAAAAGTCATCCGACACGGTAGCTGTAGCCCCCTGCGGATGAGAATAATCATAAAATAATACCTGAAGTAACGGCTGAGCATTCGTTGAATCCAACTGGGCAGCTCGGAACAGTTGCATGGCAGCATAGTGTTGAAGTTCACTATGGGACGATATCAGTTGAATCATACATGAAACCACCTCATCCGGTACATAGTTACCAGCCTATAACGCGAAATCGTCTCGTGATGACTGGCTATGCATCAAATTGTGAACCACAAACCAAACGTAAAACGGTGATCATGGTGTCAAGATGCCATTCGTGGTTAGGTGAGAATCTTTCCGTTGCGACGTACATTTTTGATGCGCATTCAGACTGAAAAAGAAATCTTGCGAAGAGGTTAAAGAGAAAGGCTTGAAAGCATCGAACTTGAACAACTACGGAGAAAAAAATCTGGAGTCTTGGGCAACAAATTGACTTTGTTGAGAACACTAGTTGTTACCCTCTTATTATAAACTTTTCACTTTTCCACAGAAAGTGGCTCTCTAGACCCAAACAATAAGGGCACCCACATAGAATCACAACAAGTTCACTCAAACTTGCACTGCCAGCGGATACTTTCCCACTGGGTTTACAATCCCAGCGCGGGTAGAGGAACTATTGATCTATGACGATACAGTATTGGCTCGTTTATCGCCTCCTCTATTCAAAAATTCTGTCTTGACAAGATCTGAAAAATGATAATCTAGAAGAGCCTCTTCTGATTCCCTCGGACAGTAGAGACTTTTCCAACACTATGCAACCACTCCAGTGGGAAAAGAGATATCTTCTGGTATGTAGTACGAACTAACGTTGTACGAGGAGCACTATAAGAGACGCAAGAGATTTATTGGAAGGTCCTGCCTAATCCGATAGTGCCGAGAGGAAACTCCCGCGAGTTCGAATAAATACAAATAAGTCCAAGAACACTTGTCTAGAATGTGCTTGCAAAAGAAGGCATAATGACATTGCCAACAATAGGAGCCATCGCACGAATGGTGCCCCACTACAACCACAAAATAAAGGTCGGAGAGGAGACGAAGTGGGAATATTAGTGAAAGCGCATTTCGGACACCGATCCAAACCATATAATTATAAAATTATACTCATGATAGAAAAACGGAGGAAGCTCTCGACCAGAAGGAAAAGTCGTTACGCTCCCAATTCTAGTCGCTGCTCACATAGCTATGCAACCGAAATCACAGGTGTGATATTGCAATATCGCCCCTTTCAAATCCATGCTTCATTTAGTTTTAAAATTCATAAAAATTAAGAAAAAGCCCTTGAGTCACACGTGAAAAAAGGCAATGAGTAAATAAATTGGAAACGCAGAATTGAAATAGACAGAATATTATTAGTCAATATTGGATGACAGAATTTATCGCAAATGATGAAAAAACTCACCTTGAACTCAGGATCTGCCGTTTCTAGGAATATAAGTATTTCTTTGGTCATGTTTGCGATGTTTGTCTTGTTCATCAGTGCGAAGCACAATTCCATAGCACGCCTAAACGAGGATGACTTTGTTGACAAATTCCAATAAAAGTTGATGAATAGTTAGCACGACTGGATGGTTGAAAGACGCTTTTTTGTGAATAAATAATTTTGTAGAATATTGAGTTATAACTACATAATTATCAAGATTCGAAACAATTATGACGCTATGACAGTTAAGGTGTAGCAAGTAGCCCTAATTCGACTCAGTGCTCCACCACTCACTTTCTTATCGAAACATCTGGATCCTTGAGGCAATCCACGACCGTGGTACGATGCCTCTGCACAGCTTGGTAATCTATGGCGACCGTTTTGAGCAAAGTATTCAAGGCAACATAACTGAAAACATTCAAAGGTTACTCAAGAAACACTATTTAGAGTCGAACGTTCGCCTACTTCCGACTAACCGAATATTTTTGTCCGGATTAAGCAAAAAACGTCCCAGTATATTGACGGCCAGTACTCGAAGTCCACTGAACAGGAAGATAGTAGGATAAGGAAACATAAAACAAACAAAATAAATTAAAAAACGGCGAATGACAAACAGCAAGAACCTTTCGCTCTTTATTTCCATAATGGTAAGAACAGTTTCGTAAAGAATTGCGTTGCCAACGTTCTTTGCTGTTTCAGTATTAGTAGCAACCTCAAATTACAATACTACATTGATAAAATCATGGCAGGAACTTTGCGAAAAAGCACCTGAGCAAGAATGTCGTTCATTTCTTCGGTGGCTCTAGAGTCGTCCTTTCCCAATACCCTCAGTAATCGAAGTATTTTTACCTTGAAGAAATAGAAAAAGGTCATTTAGACGGGCAGAAGCTGAATCTCATATAGCTACCTGTAGAAATGGATCACTGATCCCAGTGACGTCGTGTTCCGGCGAATATCCACTCATCAAAAGATTTTTGAGAATTCGAACTAGATTTGGCACCAACTGAAATTTCAAACAATTACTAACGATGCGAAAGCAGAAAACAAATAGTGAACCAAGATACACAAAGTTCTTCCACCCTTCCTGGAAGAGAGTGGGTGAAGTAACTTGAATAAATCGGTTGCATAAGAGGTCCCCTAAGGAATATAGTTATAGTATTGATCAACTATCTCAGTCATTGGCAAATATTCATCCATATGAAAAGAGCAACACAAATAGGACTCACTAAGATCGAGTTCCGGGTATGATATTAACCCCCTAAGTACCTCTAGACGCACTCCTTAGTCCCCTTGTCTTCCAAGCCACAACAGCTGGTGAAATGCGATCACTTGGAAATTACACATACTTTTGCCTATGGACCTGTACGAAATACCTCCATAGATAATCCTTTCCAGCACTTCGCCAGGAATCCGTGAACGATAATAGATTGCAAAAAATACGATAAAAATAACAATAAAATAAGTAATAAGTAATGTAATAATAGTACAAGTCAAAAGAAGAGTTTTAAGGTTGTGGATGGAGCCATTTTTTCTTAGGGATAGAGTCGAATCGAAGTTTGTCACTCTTGATTCTATGGCAACATAAACTAGGAAAAAAGAAACAATGAAGGAAGAACTGCCAGAGCCACGAAGAAAAAATACGGCATATTGGTTTTAAAACAATAACTCTAAGTGAACTGTTAAGTTTGTGATTCCAACAGAAAAGGGCTAAAAATAACTCAAAATATTGTGATATGGAAGTAGAGAATATCGGAGGGATAATATATCGCAATAATTATAGTAATATAAACATCGAACTAGAATTAAAAATATAATTTATAATTACATCAAAAGAGTAATACATCATATCGCGATAGCAGAGCATTCAATTCCACGTAAATTCAACAAACTGACTGTATTCTACTCAACCAACCGTTTTTGAAACATACTAGCTTATACATTTCGCGTGCATGGTACGTCCTACGCCTTCACATTAACGCATTCAATAATTCCAGAGCCGAATGGCAATGAAAAGAAAAACTAACCTTTTTGAAATGGTTCAACACATCAGGACTACGTTCACACATTTCTGTAACCAGTGTCGTTGCACCCATAAGAACACCTTCAAAAAAAAGGCAGAATTATTTAACACTTCAAATATTCAACGGCCGGTGTATGCATATAACAAGGCTCACCGTGGTTTTTCTCCCCCAAAAGTGAACGAGTACAGGAAATGAAAACTTCCATGAGTTCAGGAACCTTACGCACAATTCGGAAGGCACAAAGCGCGGCCTACAAACGAAACTTTCAACAAGCAAATATGAAATGCGCGATGAAAAGACACCCAAGACTGAGAATGAACAAAAGATTACCTTCTTTTTGATGTAAGTATTGCTACTTTTTACCAAACGTTCTACTTCATTCGCTAAATCGCGACACATTTCCGAAGAGCATATCGACCCAAGTGTACACAAAGCGAGCCCTGTTACGAACTGCGTGGATGCGTTCAAATCACTGAAAGGTAAGCACAAATAATCAACATCTCTAGCTGATAGCTGGGTACATAAACAACAGATTCTTCAGACTTGTAAACCGGTGAGAATGGCTTACTTCTTAAGTGAATTGGTGACGAGCAAATGTACTTCTGATCGTTCATCAAGCAGTAACATTGCTCCAAGATAACCTATTCGTTTATCAGTAAAACGTGGCTGGGCGACAAGTTTCATGCACTCCATCTGAACGACAGGCATTCAAGTTTTATAGCGAGCACATTAATTTTGTTTTGAGCCTCTATTACTGAAATCTCTCAATCTGGTAAATGCTTGGGAAGCAAGCGTGAGAAAGAGGACGAGGAGACAACTTCTTTTTTAGAGTTGTTTTCGCTTTTCATTTCTCACGCTCGCTTTTGCTCAGCGATTACCATTATCGCAACTTGAAAAACCACTTAATGGAAGCACATGGAAAGGCTAGACACCAGGGAAACAAAAAAGCTTCGCTGGAAGGTATTAAGCTGACATCTAGTCATCACTCACCTGACCAAAGTGTGCGGGATACCCTAGCATATGAATATAGAGCAGCTTCGCTATATTACGGCACTTCCAAGGCGAATCATCTTCACGAAAATTTTCTCTGAAAATGTTAGTTGCAGTTGCATGTTTTATGTGTGGTAATAAGTTAGAATGCCAAAAAGTGGGAAACCCGACGGTTCGAATAGAAAATACTTCAAATACACAACAACAACTATGAATAACGATAAAGCTTTCAAATTCTCATAGTGGGGAGGAAAAACCCAAATCACATTTAAAAAAAAATGAGACAGAACCAACCGTATATTGGCACTTTCCCTGTCCACAACCGCTCTCTCTTCAGCCATAGTTCGCGCTGCACGAACCTGACGAATGAGATCTCGGAGGCGCATGGGTGTGCCCAACGTCCTAAAATACTCTTATGAAGGGGAAACGAAAACAACAATCAATTAGGTGCCCCAATTAGCCCACCAATAAACAAATGTCCAAGGGTGCAAAAACTTTTGAAAAACCTGCACCCTCAAAGGTTTGAAAACAATGTTTTCCTTTCCCCTCCAAACCGGATACGCTACTCCTTGAAATACAACGTGAACTTACAGAGAGACGAGGTCGATTGCTCAGTATAGTTTTGTTGACTTCTTAACAAATGAAAAGTTTCAAAAATTATACAACTGTTGACTCGGTTTCCATATAATGCAGAAATAATCAATGCCACACCAAAGCATATATGCGAACCCGCGTACTGCGTTTTTCGACTGACCAAAATCTGGGATGGTACGCGCAGAATAGCGAAGAGAAGCCGATCGTAAAGCCGAGATTATAATAGTTCTTGCCAACCACATTCAACTAATGCTGCCGTGGACCATTTATGTGAGTGGAGCAAGTGAAATTGAATAGAAGTTCGTATTTAATCGTAAATCAGTACCAGATGGCCTCGTGTGGAGAAAAAAATTCGAATGTTCAATTGACAAGTATAAAGGACGTGAATATGTATTTAAACTTATATTCTAGAATTGTCCTGCTTTTATACAACTTGAATCTATTTTTATAAAGTTGATTATGTAGCAATAGAGCTGCTATTGAAGTTGGTAAGCATGAAGTTTGCAATAAAACGTACAAAAAGGTTTCACAAAACACCAAGTCAAAAGAAGTTCCATGAAAAGATCACCTCAATGAAAAATTCTTCGGTAGAATAGAACGCTCATATGAAGAAAAATGCCCTGTTGCTTTTGACATCTCGGTCGGCAGCAATGGCAATGGTTGTCCTAAGTGTTCGTTCTTCGCCCACTTGAGCTTCAAAGCTTGTTACAAGTGCGTATGTAGAATAGCAGGCCATTAGGTTGCCTTCAAAGAGCCTGCGCTCTTCGGGCTGTGTATTCGATCGAAAACTCATTGCACATTTACATATAAAAATACTTACATATTACACGGCTGCGCGCTCCTAGGACTTGCTCAACCCATTTTAACTGCGCTTCTACGGAAATTTTTGGGACCCAGCAGAGCGTAAAATCCTTACCAAGCTAATAACCTGCTTCAATGGTGCATTTCTAGAGACCGCTACCAACTACCACCAGTTTCAGTTTTTTAAAGATATCTACAAAAATTATAAGTAAAACAGAGTAATGGGTCAACCGTAACCATACAGACTTCAATCTTAATGGGTTTCGATCTACACTATCAGATTATATCGTCCCAAAAATCGCAAATCCCAAACCTGTCGAGGGTAACCGGATAACCACCACCAACTCTTCGTATATGAGCCCCCAAATGGAAGCGATTTAATTGGATGGCTAAGATTACGGGGAATTGAACACTTAGCAAAAAAGACATTAGTTGGAATAAATGATTTATGAAGAGGCGATATATTCAACCTAGTATTCTTATCACAGAAGGGAATAATATGCAAGGCTTATATCAAAAGGATTGATTTGGCCAAGAAATGGAGGGCATTGAAATGAGCATATGCATATGGTAATAGGATACCCTTAAGTTCATCACTTGAAAAAGGCTTGTCTCGAATGTCCTATGGAAAGTGCCAAATATTGAAATATAGCTGATGAAACATAAAATATTTATTTTGGATGGTTAATGTTTTCAGTGAATGGGGCCTTCAGTAAGGGAAACATATGCTACCAAAGGTAGGAGCTCCCAAGTCAATAAACGAATAACTGAATATGACTAAGATGGGAAAGTTCACGAAAAATGCACAAAAACAAAGTACCTGTCCAAATAAGCGCGTCTTTGAAAATGCATGGCTTAATATCTTCAGAAGACTGATGAACAGACGAGGCGTAGCATAAGACTCATACCGCTAGTTATTATCCCGATTGCAGGGCACACTCTATGTGTTTAATTCGGAGCATTCGCACATCATAATATTTGCACAATCAACAGTCAGCCATCAGCCAAAAGTGAGAGCGAGATTCTCACAGAAGAAGGAATATACTTTAAGGAAAAACAGAAAAAGCTAGGAAGAAAGAGGAAGAGGAATGTATGTGCAACAAAAATTGCTTAAAAGCCTTGGAATTCAAAAAAGGTCAAGAAAGTCCATGTTGGGACAACATTGAGCAAAAACCTTCGCGCTGCTCCAATCCCCAAATGACAGTCGAGGTAAAAGCATGGTCTCACGACATACGATCTCTTTCAAAGGTAAGAAGAGCAGAAAAGCCGTTGCTTACGCCAAGGTTTCGAAGATCAGATGGGCCGGAAACGTCATGCGAGTTGGTAGTGACGAACAGTGCGGCGACTGATTAGATTCCTCCGGACGTCGAAAACAGCTTCCAATGCGATAGTCAGACTTCTTCACGAAGGGTCTGAACGAAAGGAATGCTATACGTTGGATCCCTCGAGCGAGGATGATCCATTGGACTACTCTGGCCAACGGTAGGAACGAATTGAGACTTCATTGGTGGTTGCTGGAGGAAATCGATGAACAGCAGGTCGACAGGTGATCAGTTTCATGAAATACGAGTATCACTGTTAAGAACAACCGATTCATCATTCGTTTGCGTTCGACTTCACCAAATATAGTGGTTTTACTGTGAAGGTACTATTGGCGTATACAGCGTCCAACAATGGTCGTAATCATGCTCACATTGGCATGATCATTTCTCCAGCCTAATTACTACAATCACTTTTTACTTGTATTGAAACTTTTTTTTACAAATCAGTGATCCAAGAAATGAAAGGTGTTAGCAATCGTTGAGCTGAGCATCGACCTCGCCTCTTTTATCATTACCTCTTTCATTAGCAAAATAAACATGAAAACCGAGTTTCTAACAAATGAAGTAGATTCAACTGACCGTCCAATCCTTGATTTAACCTCATCGATCTTCTCGATGGCCATTTCTACTGCTGTCGCCATGATTACGGTTTAATACGGCCCTCGTGTTGGAACGCGAAGAACTACTGAACAATACTCTGAAGAAAGGATGGGTGAGTTATATGCACGACAGTTTCGATTGCAGTGGATACAAAGGACTAGAGAAAAACGGCACAGTGAAAGCGACGTGGCACATAAACAGTAAATCGAAATAATTCTGTGATAAATAGCTGGCAGAACGACCGGCGAAATGTAGTAAGGGCGGAAACGCTGATTTTGCTTCACTTTGGCTTAAAACTATTACAATGATTCAAATAAACGAAAACTCGGAATGATACTGTGTAGGCAACTAAGTAACTGCGTATATTTTATGGAGAACTTGTTTATTTTATGTAAAATACGAAACACTCACGTACGTGGTCTATAAACATGATTTTAAACGAAGACAGGTATTTACCTTTCAAGATAAAGTTTGAAGTACTTTGAAAAACATGCAGTTACGCTAGAAAAGCTAGAGAATCTTAAGCCGCTAAGTTAGTGCTCTATGCAAACAACGGAGTCAAAACCGCCTAGTAAGGGAGTCTCTGCAAGGGAGGAGTCCTTCCTGAAACAAAAAAAAACAGAGGCTCTACACAAGGGAAACCCAAAAAAAGAACGACAGCTCCTGAACCCAACACAAAACCTTGCTGTTTGAGATGTTAAAATGTGTTATGGGGTATATGAAACTACATCAGATTCGCTAGTAAATTTTTCTGTTTAACCATAATGTATTGGCTTGTTTTCCAGTGAAGTCGATAGGAATCACATTTTTTGTCGTGATTGTTCCTGAAGCCAAGACTTCAGGAGCAAGCTCAAAAGCTCTGAAACTCTTTCCCAACCGATTAAAACTACCACCATCATCCCCATCTTTCTCAAGTTTCCTTTCACTTTTGATGGCGTGCAGTGATATAATCCAACCAAGGTTCACAAGCAGTCTAATCACTATCACAAGGCTAACAGGAAATGAACAAGTTTGTGAAATTTACGGCTGACTCTTACAAACCGCTCTTGAAAAAAGGATCGCTAGGTGCTGTGGCCATACAATCGATGGAGAATATGATTGTTGTTGAAGAATGTTTAGTTGTTTCCGTATCACATATGGGAATCAACACCAACACCACCTGATCAGCGGAATCCACTTAGTTCGAGTCAATTTACCAACTGAATACCAATATTCCCTACAATTAGAAAGTTATAACAAAGAGCAAAAAGAAAGCGGAGCAAACTAGAAATTAATCATCGCGGGTAATCGATTGGTGCTCCATGCACAAGTCCGCAAACTTGCGTCGCTCATTTTCACCTCATTACGAATGCAACAATGAAATTGCCGGCAAGGAGGAGCACTTGGGAGATGGAAGGGACTTTTCGACAGGAGCTCGATGTGCGAGTAGGAAGTCGGGCGTTCATTATGACTCAGTTTCTGGACAACACCTCAAATAGTACAACTAACCACCACGAAGGCTGTCGGCCTTACTGGTGCGATTTGCCAAAGTGGAAATTTAGTTGCTCAAATATTGGGAATTCAGCACAGTAGAAACTGAAGTTATTTTCCAGTCCCTTCATAAAACAGAATAACTGCTTGTTTCTCTACGTTGCTTCTCCAAGGGTTTGACTTTTGGGTAGGAGTAGTAGAAGTTCAGGGTACCCAAGGTTTTCTGGCCTCAGTGGGTTGTAGCCATCATCAAAGATTACTATGAAATCGAAGCGGAAAATTATAGCCATGCATAAGCGCCTAGAGAACATCTGGATCTAAATGAGAATTATGGCGTTCGTTTCCAGCAATCATGGTTTTTGCCCATGTCCGACCACCCACATGCAAGGTGGTCGAGACAAAAGGACGCGCTGGGCGGGCAGCCTGAGACAAGCACCGGATGAATAGCTGTCGTGTGATCACCATGGTGATTGAACCACCAATATCTCATTGTATTTGCTTGTTTCACTTCTAGTAAAAGGTGAATGATGGAGTCTTTAGCAATACTCACCCCGTCTGAAAGATTTGCCCACACATTCGACTTCTATTCAGAATCGTAGTGGCGTATTGAACGGCCTATATGGCCTATGCAATGACTTGCGGTGGCCAGGCGATGTCAGTCAGTGCTTTTATCCGCCCAGACGAGTCTGGTACCAACTAATCGACCCCGGAGGGATTGGTTGCTTAGGCAGATGGCGACCCGGGATTCGTACCTGGGACCATACATATGTTCGTGTGTGACAGTGGACCACTCCTACTACACCGCCTACGCTCTTCACTACCAGTAAATATTAGAAACCTGCTGAACCGCCAACACAAAAAAAGATAACCACCTGTACATTTCACCCTCAAGAAGATTTATTGGCAAGCTGGAGGCCACGTTTACCACCTGTTCGCTCATTGAGATCGAGCCCCGCTCCAGCGTTGAGTTGCTTTATGGGTTAAAATATTGGATATACCAGTAAATGCGGAGGTGGGCAGATAGATAAGCAGATCTTTCGTGGAAGACAGCTGGATTTTTGACCTGCCTTGAGAATCGACCAATACTGAGTCCTATGCGGAAGCCTACACCTATACCAGTCGCAGTATCTCACCACGTGTACGAGCGGAGGGATGCGGGTCAGCTGACAAAGCGGCTAGGCGAAGATGTATGGAGAGTAACAAAAAGGGTTTAAAAATGAATGAATGCTAACAGGTAGGCAATCATGCTGCACGAAGTGAAGGGTTCTCTGGGATCTCGAGAGAAAAGAGGGATCAGCCCTATTCTCCCGAAGAAGACTGTTCGCTGCTTTTTCATCATGCATAGAGCAGATTTTTACAAGATGGTTTACTGGCAGTTTGCGAACGTCCTCGAACAAATAATCTATTTTGCTGATGAAAAAGTGGTGGAAGTAATGTAATGGGGGTCGCCGCTGTTACGAACACGGTCCCGAGATAGGATCGTTCGCGGGGCCTCGTTCAAGTGGCACTACGATTCTAAACGAAAGTTGAACTCAGACGAGGTTGCTCAGAGGTGAAAGACTTCAGAATCAGGAGAAAGTCTACTTAAAACCCGACATATTGCCATAAAAGTGACATAGTCGTTCTTGAGAAGGCGTGCCTGAACATCATCTTTATTGGATTCCTTTTCACAATTATATTGAGGTATCTAGTTCTCGACGAGTAATCGAACAGGTAGTCCAGAATAGTAAAAATGGGCAGAGGAAACTGAAATTCGCCGTATTTAAAAAAATAAGGCTCAAAAAAGTATTGCAGCTAGGGGATAGGTGTTAATGTAACAAGGATCATAGAAGGGGTATTTGGACGAGCCATCCGAAAGTGTGTCACTGCTACAGCTGGTTACAGTATGCTGATAGCGTGCACTGGAATCTCGCCAGTCTTGAGGTCCTTACTGGGCCTATCAATGCCATTTTTCAAACCAAAAATGTCTCCTGTGCCATCCTTGGGAGTCACAGGTTCGTCCCATGGAGAAGACTCAGAAACTATTTCTATCGTGAGCTGTGGTTTCAAAGGATTCGAGCTTTCAGGGTTCGAGCTTGCATCATTCGTCAACAATACATCAGTTTTCAAAAGAGATGAGCATAAAAGTTTATGGCGTCGATCGATTCCGATAATTGGTGTGCACCACCCATTCAACTCCATTCGGGATTGCAGTGGAGCCTCAACAATGGCTTGAGATGGCCAACCGATACACAAAAAAATGATTCCATCTTTTCAGACGAGTCTGATAGCATTTAGCCACCTTCGAAGGCACAGAAGGCTCGGAAGGCCCCAGGTCTCGATACCTTGGACCGTGTATGCGGAAGTGCACCCTTTCTCATTACTTCCCGTCGCGTGAATTTTCCGTACACGTGGGTACTAGTGCCACGAGCCGCACTAAAGTCCTAAAGGTAGTGACTGTCGTACGGTAGCTGCATTTCTCGTTATGTTTTTTTTCGCTGGGAATGCGGCATAATTATTTTAGCAATTTTCTTTTTTTTTCATCTCACGTACGATTCCCAGTCGACTTAATGGAAAATTGTGGATACCCAAGTTTGCATAAAAGGTGCCATCGAGCCCAGTCACCTGTATCACTTGCCCCAATAGACTGATAAACCGTGACTGACGGAAACTTGCAGTTCCAGAGAGATTGCTCCTCGGAGACATCACTTAATCACTGAGAAACTAACATGATTACATGGAGTTACGCCAAAGGAATATCGAGAAGTTCTCGGAAATGAAATGGATGGCCCTTTATCTCAATCGGTTGATCAAGAACGTGCTAATTAAAGGCGCAGTTCACGATGATTTGGAAGAATCTTTTTTGAGTGAAATAGTGGAAGCCATAGTTCAGAAAAGTGCAAGGGGTGAAGAAGGAAACGCGATATTGTTGGATTTTGAAGACCTTATAAAAAGTAGCAAGAAAGGAGGTTGTACGAGATAGTCGTATGGGCTACTCTCACTTGAGCGTACTACATACATATTTCTCTCGTCCTGTGTATAGTGCAGTGATAAAAAGGCCGTCACAAAACGACCCTTTCGGGTGTCTGCGTCGGTTAGACCGTTTTGGAGCCCTCATTACGCCCTATTTATAATACTTTTCTATAATACTTAGGCATGACAATATGGCGGAAACAAGTGAATTCGACTTAACCTAATTTTTATGTTTTTGTTGTCGTGCTGTTCTGACTATGTCACGGAATAGTGTCAGGATAAGCTGTAGTCTCATCGAGAAGGTTCCATGATCGGCGGGGAACGAGAAGGTGCCCTGGTTATGATCAGCCGACTACTCTAGCCCTCCCTCACTGCATTGTCGTCGTCGTCTTCGCCCGCCGTCGTCCATCACTCATCTATCATCGCTTCTAACGCAGTTCCAGCTTGTATCGCCGCACCTTCATTGCTTCCACCTATTGTTCCATGCTGATGATTCCATTTCACGGATGGAAGGAACGTCGAGTGATCGACTCACTGCCGTTGTGGATATAAGTGTAGAGTCGTACTATCGCAGGAGGATGGATGCCTCGGATGGCCTGTATGTAGGTTGTGCAGGAACGTACACTCACTCCTTCATAGATATACCACTTACTGGATCCAAAGTTCACTGGAGGTGAGAAGTGTCTGCGACAACCCTGTGAGGAAACTACAGTGGCTGAGAGAAGCTAGATCCCCTCCCAAGAGGGAACCAGATTGAGAATGATCATCTGTAAACAAATTGTTGTCATTTTTGTGAGTAACTGCGTCCACTGCCTCCACCAGAACGTTGTAGATACTTAGTATTGATTTTTACAGAGGTTCATCAATTAATGTAATTTTTTATTGGCAGCACTCTTCAAAATATTTTGATTGGGCATCACGGGTATATTCCTTACACAAACAGTAAGTAGAAGCCGTGAACAAGGGGCAGGAGATGAAATATCGGACAACGTTAGGATACAACTGATATTGCATGGTAGGTAATCTGATACTATAAGTTTGTACGAGTCTCTTATGAAGGCATGAATATGAAAAACGATTATTGATCGGTTGAGCGTAAAATCGATGNACAAGAGGTCCATCGATCAATGTAATTTTTTATTGGCAGCACTCTCAAAATATTTTGATTGGGCATCACGGGTATATTCCTTACACAAACAGTAAGTAGAAGCCGTGAACAAGGGGCAGGAGATGAAATATCGGACAACGTTAGGATACAACTGATATTGCATTAAAGGTAATCTGATGCTAAAAACTTGTACGAGTTTCCTTATGAAGGCATGAATATGAAAAACGATTATTGATTGTTTGAGCGTAAAATCGATGCACATCTTAAAGCAAACACATTAGTATAGCAGGCTGAAGTGTTGGAATAGCCTAACCTATCGACAAAAAAAAGACTAGAAGTCCGCATACAAAATCTAGTACGCTTAAATCAGCTTCTCAATGGTCTTCTGGTGTTCATCCGGTTTGTACAATAGGCCGTTGTAAAGTCTGAAAATCCCAATTTGCCTTATGAAAGCTCAACAGAGATTAATTGTGGCCGAAGGTTACCTGTAGAAGCAATCATGGCAGTAAGGCCGTCGGTCATGCTCTCTGAATGTCCCGTGCATATTCAAAGCCTGAAATACGAAACGCTTGATCACATAAAGCAGATAGAAGAGAGCGCATGGGCCGTGTTTATACTCTGCAAACTTGCAGCTGCGCGTCTAGCTCCATCGTACAAATGCAAATGAGATAATGTTTTTGTAGAAGAGAAGGAGGCTGGTAGAGAATACCGGTACGTAAGTGACACACCATGAGTTAAACGATGCTCTTTTACAGCTCAAACGGGCTCTTTATGAATTCGGTTGACGATAGTTTCGCTGAGTATGAACGCAAGTTTTCCAACCGATTTGCCGCGCAACCGTGGAGATATCGAAACTAACCTTCTGGCAATAGCAACACATAAAGTGATATGTATGGAATTTTTGTGCACGTTCAGAATTTGGTGCTAAAGCTGTCAAAATTGGTCCATCGATTTCTTCACTGCAATAGGCGCAGACGACTGGTGCCATTGGTGGTGGAGAGCCCTGAATGCATCGCGTTAAAGCCCTAATCTGTTCATACTCCCTAGAATACTATTGCATAGCCCGAAATCATTTCTAACTCGATAGATAGAGCTTCCGGAAGGTAAAGCTTAAAGCAACTTATACTTTCTAGTTACTCCTAATAATTCATCCTGATTACCTCGATCTGGAGCGTTCTTCTCGGAGTTTCGGACCGTGCACGTGAACGACGGAGGCTGTTGGTTTGACTTTCAGTCATGGCCACTCCATAGTCACGTGAAACTTCGTCGACCGTGTACTTATCTTCTGGTACTACTGAATATAGTTCGATTTGGAGGGGTGAAACGTATCGTTCCCAAATCTATCCTTTTTAGTTTACTTCTGACAAAATCTAGGTACGCCATTGTCAAGGCGAATATAGCGAGGAAAAAATGTCGAAAACATCATATAAGAATTTGGGAACGATACTCTTCTTGAGGATTCATAACGGAAGATCTAAGAAGGGATGAGAGTGCTTACCATGGCGTGGTTTTGGTGAAGGGAATGGATGCTCTCCTTCAGCTGGTGGTGACAACCGTAGATGGTACTCGATCTCCTGGAAACAACCAAATTATAGGGCAGTTCCCTTGAGGCCGGATTCCGAGAGATTGACCCAGCCGGGGAGAGAATCCTATCGAGGTTCAGGTTGTCAGGCCCGGGTTGAAGTGGCCGGAAAAGCATTCCCAGGGCTCTGGGTTCTGAATGACCCACAGTAGCATGTCAGGGGAAATGTTTATCAATTCACTTCGAACTTTTGGGATACAGAAAAATCGACGGATATATGAAATATATATTGGACTCACAGTTTGGCAGTAAGAAAGATATCCCCCTGTCCAGCTCATGCCTAGAAAGAATGAAGAGAAAGTGAAGCTTCTCTGGGAAAGCTTGAAAGGAAAGGCTGGGCAGAGGCAATCGAGGTGCGAAGTACCTGGTGGAATTATATGCCGCTGAGCTCCCTCTTCAGCTACCGTATGCCCATTTCCTCGTGAGAACCTGACGCTTGAGACTGACCTCTCTTTGGGTGCTTTTCCTGCCATCTTTTCCACGACCATGTCCTCGTCTGAGAACCTCAGCTGTCGCATTCACGTCGTATACAAGCGCTGCGAGAGTGTCTGTTACAGCGTTTTGGCCTGAAACCAACGGGAGTATCAGAAAGATCGTTGATCTGAGCAGAAAAGGCCGTAAAGGAGACTTACGTTGGTCTTCTTTTATTTTTCCAAGCTCACGGTTCATATCCTCAGTTGAGACAGCCTGAAAACAACATTCCGAGCTTGGCCAGTTTGGGTAAGATTCCAAATACTCACCCTGAGTCGTGTGCTAAGAAACTCGTCTGTTGGTGAGACGGAAACCCGTCCAGTAACCTCCATTTCAGTTTGAAACTGACGGCGTTCCAATCGCTATAACAAAAGAACATCAGACCCTGGACTGACTCACTTCAAACTCGTCTAATGGAAGGCTTCATTAGCTACTTGGAATAATTTCTACCAGTTCATACTAGAGGCCGGTAACATAGGGATATTTCTTTCCTTTTTCTTACAATCTGCTACCGAAATCCTTTTTAAAGCTGTAAGACACCCTCAAATTTCTTAGCCCAGGTCCTTGATTTCACTGTTGGTAAGTAGGGTACTATTCCACTGAAGATAATGTTCCATATTATGTTGATACAGGCCTATCGTTTTTCTTACCATTTGTTGTCCCCTTCTCCGAATGACTTCCGTTGTCTTTTCAACATCATCCTTCAGAGCAGTAAGAGTGCCGCTGACAATTTCATCTTCTGAAAATAATTCTTTGAGAAATCATATCTGGAGACTTACTCCGAAGGCAATTCAAGCTGTACTACTCAATTTTTCTCAGAGTAAATTGTTGTCCCTAAAAGTATGGATCCCGTAATGGCTTGGCAACTTAGAGTCAGTAAGAGAAGCCTCGATACTTTCTTTATATATACGCTCTAGAATAGCGGATAGATGTTCTTGAAGCCAAACTTCTTCCATTTATCATGTTAATCGTGAAGAGGAAATGTTTCCCAACAAGGGATCGAAATTGTCTGAAAGACCCTATTTGCACGATTTGGACGCTCACTCTGCTTTGGAGACCCCTTCCGTCCCACAAGGTCCTTACACTACAGCGTAACCATTCTTGCTTACTGTGGACAGGTTGTACAGGTAATTCCAGCCGTGAACGTAACACAAATATAGGCAGACCGGTCTTTATTTTACGTTTCGTTCTCCTCTTTTTTTTTGCTTTACTACCGGCTAGCCCAACAATTACGGAATCATCATTCCTCATATTTACAGACGCTCTAGTATTATTTGTCCTTTCACAGTGAACACAACCAGTTCCAGTTTTGTACTCACGTTGGCTTGGTTCCTCATCGTTACGGAACACCTTGTTACTGCTACGGCTTTCGCTACGCCATCTGGCCACATGTCGATCCACTGGATCCGGAATCGTTGACGCACGAGAGTCACTACGGTACTCTGAAATGAGGCATTTTTCGGATTGCAAGGCACGGTGAAAAATTTTATTCAAGAGCTACTGTGGGATAACGGTGGCCCATCAACTGTTCCGCCCTGGTGGTAGGTGAAGGGGGCGTGAGGAGATTTAAGAAACGGATTTATAAATGGACATATGCAGTGAGCTGAAACCTGGCTCAGATGATAAAAACTGATCACAGGAAGACTCCAAGCGGACTTAGACAACAGTCTCAAGCCCGGAGAAGTTGAGCGTTTTCCTTTTCGTGCCTTGCCTGGCTCTACATCGGTAAGGGTGGTCAAACCGCAACTTTTCTCAACGAACAGAGTTCAGCAATTCTTATGTCCCTCTGCTTGAACAATGAGAAAGACAGCAGGCACGAAGAACCTCAACTGGGAATTGTAATACATGCCTAGGGGATAATACTACTACACGAACTCGGTGCTAGTCTACCGAAAGTTGATGGTCAGGATTTCCAAAAGTGAAAATGAAGTCAAAATTCAGAACCAACAAGCGCAATCAAGATCGTTTCAGTTTTGCTCATTTGTAAATGAATGGTAGTCAGTCTCTATTACAAATAAACATATAGTAAAAAGTGTTTATTTTTCGAAATTCACTTTCTTTATTCCTACCCGCTACAATAATATTCCCAACATGCGAATAAATGAACAGCCGATGGACAAGGAGGTTGGTAGAAAATAAAAGAGTGTAAGGATAAAGGTTTTGTCTCGAGTCAGCTCCCTCATGGTGATGTGGCCCACGTTGGAATTCCGTTCAGAAACATAGTTTAACGTGTATGTAGCCTATACAGCAACTTGCGCTGGCCAACCAGTGTACAGGTCAGTGCTTTTATCCTCCCATCCTCCCAAACGAGTCTGGCACTTCCTGAACTACGAAGGGCATGAGTTGGCTGGGTCAATCATGAGCCGGAATTGATTTGATCCCAGGGCCATAAGTATGGTAGAACGCTCCATTTGCCACAATACCAGGAAAAGATCAAAGAATTCCAATCACGAAAACTTACGTGGATCACCCTGTGTCTGACGTGACTCCGAACGCCAGTGGTAGCTATGTGTCGACACTGGTGACACGGCAGTCATATTACTAAAATATAAAAATCACTTTGAAAATGGGAGAGAAGTAGGTCACCTCTGAGTAGAGAAGCAAGGTCACAATGTAACAGGTCAATAATACAGGCGGATAACATCTGATACGGAATGAGAGCGTGTGATAATAAGTGATCAGGTCGCAAAAAATCATGCGAAGCTTGTAGTAAACTGTTTAGTAAAGAGAATGTAGGCAGCAAGGGATTTTTTTAAAGATATTTTCGTGTATTTGACATTCACGAAGGGTCACTAAAGCTTTCAGCTAATGTGGTTCGTTGTTTTCGTCCTATATAATGAGATTAAGAGTCGGCCGATGTTTGAGTTTGTATTTGTCCCTCTATTTAACGTCAACAGAAGTTATCTGGTCTTAAAGAGTTAGGCGGCCTGGGCACACCTCTACTCGGCTGACTGTGAAGGTAGGAAATGGTGTCTTCGCCCACCACTGATAAACAAACTATAGAACGTGAAAGCCTTGGGCAACAACTTGGAAGAATCCCATAGAAGAAGGTCAGAAAAAATTCCGAAGGAAGGATCTCTTGACGAATGAGTGCAGCCAAAACCTGCTTCGAGAGAAAGAGTAGAAGCCGCAGAGGTATTTGTGAGCTGTCCGATCGAAGGAAGGTAGTATTTCTCCGAATATGAGCCGAAAAAGGAGGAACTCTAAGAATGAGATGGTCTCAGTCGATTTTTTGAACTGCCAGCTGTCAAAATCAATTAGGAAGACGTGAAGTATTTTCGTAGAAATTGAAAGATCAGCAAAGGTCACCATACGTTCATATGTATTTGTCACTCATGTGGGCGTGAAAATCGTAGAGTATGACGTTGAGTAAACATGAAAGAACATTTCACAAGGGTGTTTTCTAAATGGTTTTATCGGGGTTCCCTGTCGATAAACACATGAAGACATAGTGCTTCGACAAGGAAGCCAGACATCATGTCTGTGTAAAAAGCAGTTCCGTCGAAAGGCCGAGTGGAACGAACCCCCCTCTGTGAGTAAGATGTACCGATTGGTAATCGCAGAAGACACGCCGATTTCGGTGTCTACAAACAAGAAGCCGAAACGCAACGACCACTTTGTCGGAATGAATCCTGTCTACCCTTCAAAGAATATTCATAGCCTTCCACCCCACCCCCTCTCCCACCCTGGCTAGCTTTGATGGTTATTATGTAGCCAGAGAAATTGTGCCAAATTACAACTAATAGAAGACCTAATTCCTTCTTTCACAACCGAGCTCGCAATACAAGTCGGGTTATATCATAGAAATCGCTTTGTCCCCAGCACAGTTGCGGTTAGTATAAACGGCCTAAAAGCTGCTGAAAAAGGTCCTCTCGTTCCTTTTTTGTTGCTTTTTCATAACTACAGGAAGCGAATTTTTTGAAACTTCATGCTCAATTTAGATATTTGATTTTATTTTCAAACAGAGGTGAAGCAACATGTGGCGCACCATCACCCACTCATGGTCACAAGTTCGAATCCCGATATATCAGATATCCGTCCAGGCCAACCGCTCCTTCCATCTCTCCGAGGTTGGCTAATTGGTACCAAACCCGTTTGGGAGGATGCACTGATTTGTACAGCGTCTAGCCATCTTTAATCATTGTATAGGGCATTCAGAATGCCACTACAATTCCGGATGGAAGCCCTATGCAGGTGCCTATCCCCAGACGGGATTGATGAACGATCAAAGATTCTCTCTTATTCCTTGAATAAACAAGTGGCCTGAAAACAGCTACGTTGACCTGTTTGATGCCATTTATCCTTGCACCTGATCTACAAAGAGCTTGATTGGTACCTACAGAGGGGCATGCACACAGAGATGATGGTAACGCAAGGCTTCTAAGCGTGCTTTCGAAACATAAGTTTCTGATGAGTCTAAACATAAAATTCTTGGGACGTTAATCGGGCCCGGGATTCCGAGGGATGCGCCTTGCTCACGCAATTAGAGATGTTATGAGCATATTAAATTCTTTTTTCGTAGCAACCGCATTTATTGCGAAAGTTAAAAAGAATCACTGTATACAGTAGCGCTCAAAAGTCTTCGGTGAAATGGTTCTTCAGCCGTACTTTTCAGTCGTAACTCCTTTCCTAGTGGATCTAATCATGCGAAATTTCTATATTTGGAGCGTGGGTGTATTGTGACTATTTACCACTATTAACCTGCAATCTGATCATGTTCCAGATATTCCAAGGAGC
>UZAF01016159.1:13832-25406 GCA_900617895.1 Haemonchus placei
CTGGAAGCTTTCCTATTGTGCTAAATAAAGGACATCGAAATTGCCGACTTCATTGTTTGCGCTTTACAAAATTGATAGCTTAAATGAGAAAGTCGACAGCAAAGTACAACTTTTGAATAGCAATAAAATTGAAATTGCAATTGCGAGACCCTTTTCAACCCTTCATAGGGAATTTTCACATTGAAGTAATAAAGAAATGTATCTTCGACAGAGCATGTATAGTGGCCTTAATCTTTTCATAGAGAAGAACAAAGTTGAATAACAGAACGGCAACATTGACGAGAACTAGAAAGTCCAGTAGTACTCCTCTCCGCAGAAAGTAATAATGATGCCGAATGAATTATGGGCAGAATGGTTTCAGGTCATAGAAGGAATAGGTCTTCACTGGAAAACTGACTTAAAGGTCAGAAAAACCCTTAAAGGCACAGTTTGGTCAATAATGGTTTCTGAGATCTCTTCCTCGGATGATCCTTGACCCCCAAGGATGGCCTAAGAGACGCTGCCATGCCGAAAAACAGCTAGAATAGGGCGCATGAGGGCCCCAAAACTGACTTAGTCAAATTACACATCCGAGGCGGACGAGTTTTTAGTCGTTGTGAAAGCTGTAGAGGTTGCACCATTTGCACCGGGATCCACACCTAGCACGCAATCAGTGTTTTGCCGTCAGCTGTATGCAATGGAGAGCACATTTGAACAGCTCGTTCAAACACATCATCCGTGCAACTTCTGTCGCTTCAATCTCGTCCAAGTCCTGATTTTACTTTTTTCAAAGCTTTTCGTGTCTCTGAACACGCTGTTTTAGTTTTCTTCGCCACTTTTGCACTATTCTGGACTATCACCCTATTATTCGTCCGAAACGAGGTACCCCAAACTCACTGTGAACTGCTCCATCAGGGCCGGCATCATGACGCATACCATTTTTGGCAAGAAAAACGCTCCAAAAAAAGAAAAGTCTATTAATAATGACCCATCACGTGGAAGTAATGGAGCTTTGATGCATGCTTTTTCAAATTAACATATCCATGGAAACGGGAACAAGGTGATAAGGACGCTCCAAAAAAAACTTTGCCAAAGCTGCTATAAGGATAAAACCTTCTAAATAAGTGGGGACTTTTCCCCCAGAAAACCTTAACGTAGTCACATTCGCATACAAAGCCGGTAAGTGATACATGTGTCACGCAATGCGACGTAACAATCTCCATCAGGTGCTTGGCTCAGATAGGTGCTGCAATTTTAAAACCACTACCTAACTCAGAAACCATCCCAGTGCCTGAATTTTTGAAATGAAGTGAACAAAAAACGAGCGTGTGAAAGACAAAATTACTATCGTGGTTTGGATTCCCATGACGTAAAAAAGAATAAATCACTAAAAGGTATGTACAAGGGAATGAACAACGGTATTCTTGTTCACCTAAAGGATCAGGAGTATTGGTTTGCTGATTTTAAGATATATTATGAAGGTGAAAAAATGGCAATCGCCTGCATCAGACATTTCGAGTGATACGCGTCGGGCACAGACCACGGAATGAGACGAGGTCAGCCAATGAGCGCAGCCGGTTAGTGAATCCTGGTTCTGCTGGTGGAACGCCCCGCCCACTACTCCTCATCAGAGCCCATAGTGTGCACAACCAATAGGTATGGAAGTTTTTCATCAACAATGACTTCGATGCAGAAAAGAAACTGTCTGAGGTTGTTTGCGAGTGGGAAGTGTCGAAGCGAAGACGTGTTAGGGTGATGACATGTTTTGCGAAAAATCCGCATCTCCATATCATGCTCATTTACCACATTGAATGACCCCCACAACAAGCAAAAAGAGGTTGAATCACCCACCGCCGCGGGCGTAAATCGTAAGAGTGAAAGCATAGAAATGAAGAACTAGAATGCCGATGTGATCATGGTCGATATTCTGTGATCAAGAGAATCGAAGGAAAAAAAACCTAAAAAGTCCGTGAAGTTTTTCCCCCCCTGTCACAGCATCCCATTGGTACGAAGTAATGGATAAGGAAACTGATGGCTGCTCTGCTAAAAAGAAAGCATTCATTCGTTTAATGAAACACAGAAATGCATAGACCTGTGACGCATGAGAAAGGACTGCTCAACTAATTAATCTATGGAGAACTTCCGTACAATGTAAATCGTGTTTGCGTTCACAGCGAGGAATACATAGCGCTTGAAATGACCAATCTTCCAGTTGTCGAAAACAACTCATCGACAGTACAGTCAGCAGTCGCAGAAAATTCGCCAGAACTACCCTACGAACCGCCTATTGAGGTGCCAGCAAACAGGTCCCTCTCCACAAAAAATCCTTAGAATAGGGCCAAAACGCCTCATAAGAAAGTGATTATCCTAGTGATTCATCCGTCTTCATAGAGGCGAGTGAAATCCTCCCAGTAGGCTTCCTTGTCTAATTGTAGAAAGGACGTTCTCAACGATCACTGATATTGCATCTCCTGTTTTCGGCCAGCTTTTCCACAATGTCGTATATATAGCATATACAGCCATGATTTTCAGACCACCTTTGTTCAGTTCAGACCAGAATCCGTATGATCATGAAGTGTGCCTTTGGGCAATGAATGTCATCATTAGTAGTTCGCAAGCCGATCATCATGCAGATGCAGTTGACATCTCTGTCAGATTGAATTTGCTTAATCAACCCAAAATAATAAGATCCTTGAGTTCTGAAAGCTACCAGCCAAGAAAGGTATGGAGTCTAATTGCTCCCAATAGCGCTCAAGAGTGCATTAAACTATTAAAGGTCACATTCAAATTCTGAATGATTCAATATAAGAAACCAGCGATTGAAATCGGGTTCACCGACACTCCGAGTCCACTGCACTGGGCTACTGGAAGTCAAATTCTAGAATGACCGAAAGAGATTTTTATCAGATCGAGAAAACGTACGTCTCTGACGAGATCAGTTGTGGTAGACCGCTACCTGTGGTAATTTCACCTAAACGGTAATATCTCAACCGCGTGCATGTTCCACTTTAATCCAAAATTGTAACACTTGCACTTGTTTCATTATTACCTTCTCTATAACAATTACAAAATTGGAAAAACCACTAGGCAGAAGGTAATTTAGAAAGTCTCATAATCAAGTAACTAGTAACTTCCAAAAGCATATGAGCAGAGTACTGGAACACGATCAAAAATCGTACGACTTATATTTTGGTAGTCACCGAATGAATAACTGCACCCATTCATAACCTAATGTGTTCGACCGTCTTCAGGTAAGAAGCATATTATAAGCTCTTAGGCTCGAGAGTCATATCGAAATCATATCGAAATGGAAAAACCATAAAACATGTATAGCAAAGCGATGAATAATATAGGAATTTATATTAAGCAGTTATTTGGCGTTTCTCTTGTTTGGTTTGTAGGTTTATATGTTCGTAGGTCTGCCTAAGTGTTCGCTCGCAGACCTGAATGATTGCGAGAAACATAATTAGGGTCGTATACTCCAAAGACACAGTCCACGATAATTTTGAGGTACCCATTTTCATTAAAAAAGCGGAAGTATAGGTGGCTAGGTATAGGGGTTGGGAATAGTCATCGGTAGTAGGGAAGAAAGCAAGGAAACTCGCCATTTTCGAGAAAATAAGGCCCCCAAAAGCTAACATGGGTTGGATTAGATTACCATGACGGTTATAAAATGGAATGGGTAATTAGACGAAATTTCAGTTGTTTCAATTGCGCAGAGAGCTACTGTATCAAGCCAGAACTGTACGGAACTGCCTTTTGCTGTCGCTATGGGTATAAAAAGTTGTTTGTTTTTCTTACATTGGTCCTTTGCGATTAGTGCAAGTGCCTCTACAATGGCGGTGAAACTCGTCCCTGGATATACACGGTACTTCTTTGGGCCTCTGTAACGCTCCAACTAAGCCGTTTCCCGACCTATTAGCACCACATATGGTATACGAGGGGGCTTCAAATACATCCTATGGGTAAATCTCAGAAACCATTTTTATCGTGAACTGTGCCTTCAATGATTGCGAGAAAGATAGTGAGGAAAACCCATCCACAGTGAGGTAGTAAAACTAAAGAGACAAGGGATTATGGCGCTGTCTAACTCCCACCATTAATTCCGATCAATCGATAGTGACTAGCAATGATTTGTGGCCTGATTGATCAGACGTGTAAAGTCCTATTCTACACTATGTCATATAAATTGAGGGGATGAAACGGCATACTTCAGCACTGTGATTTCAATTGATACTTACGACAAGTCTAATCGGAGCATGCCTACACCTTTGCTGCGAAATTCGGATTTTTGCCCTTATTCGTTTAGTTTATTATTCATTTACTCTTTGTTTAATCTCTACTCTTGTCATTCTTCGACCAATAGATTCGTCCGAATGATGCCAAGCTCCAGTCTTCCAACGATTCCCGAAAAGGGAAGGCTTGGCTAGCTCACCACCCATTCTTTTCATCTGAATGATGATGATCACTAAGTTCTGCATACGAATAGAACGAACTCCGCGAGAACTGCAAATATTACGCGAACTGCTAAGTGAGATGCTCGGCCAAAACAAAGCAATGAAACTAAAATTTAATAAGTGGCAATGCTCAGCTTATGATCATGAAACGTTGCTCTGTGCTCATGATAAATAAACCTTCCATCACCATTTCATTCTTCCTTTCGTGGACCTAAAGTTGAAGAGACCTTTCTATAAGTGAGCAAGCTAATAAGTTAGAATTAGAATGGGATGGTCATGATAACACCGGTACAGATGTAGTAGGCATGACTCTTCTTATCTGCATGAATATCCTTCTTATATATAAAGCAGTAACTTGGTTTGTCGGTATGTCGGTTTGTCTGTATGTCGGTATGTCGGTTTGTCGGTCTGTCCGTCCGGGTTACTTTGTGATTATGATAAAGGTAGTGATATGGAAAACTTATTCTTCTTATATAAAAAGCAGTCACTTTGTGGGTAGGCTAATGGAGCAAAGTGAGCACTGCGGAGTGAAGTGAGTAATCTGAAGTGAGGTGGATGATTCAAATTGTGATCTCTACTGTACTGTAATGGCAGTACTTCGACACTGGTAAACAATAATCCAGTATGAGAATCCGTCCTTGGTGATGGTGATATGAGATTAGATTTGACGATTTTATGTAGGGTCGCACTAGTAGAACTGACAATTGTTTCATGCAGTTCAATGGCTGTGGACAGCAAAGTCAAAAAATGTAAGGTTATCGATCCGTTTCAGTAGGGAAACACAGCCTACCGTCTTCTATCTTATCCTGGCTAAAAACATCGGGATCCTATTAGGGATGAACCGTTAGAAAAACCGCAAATCTAGCTCCAGTGGTGCTGGCGGGGGGAGTCACGCCCGGTGCCAAGAATAAGGTAAACCTAGTTTTTGTTGATGTCGACGCGAAGAGTGACTAATCCCACTTTGATAACAGTCTGTGGTGCTTCCAGAAGGATAGTGCTACAGCTCCTCCACGTCCCTTCGAGAGTGGGGCCAATGCTAGCTGCCTGATTTCGTTAGTGCCCATGAGTGGCCATCCTTATTGCCAGATCCATGACCTTTACATTTGACATTTTCTTCTTTTATTACTAATTTTGCTTCCCTTGAGCTTGTTCTTTACAGCGCAGAGAAAGAGATGGGGGGAGAAAAAACGCTGGGTGAAATTGTAGACCGAACAATGAAAAAAAAAGAGTCAACTTCTTGGGAAACAGCAGTACTCAGTTTTCCTGTTCACACGAGGACACCTCGTTGCCCTATGTCATAACAATGACATCTACTTCAAGTAGTCCACAGCTCAACAAAAGATAATTAGGGCAGAACTCGTGATCAGTAGGGAGTAGAACCATGACAGTCAGCAACTAGTTCACTCTTGAGTTTCTTTTTTAACGAAAAAATTGCCAAATGGAAGGAAGGATTCAGATCTGAAATAGCGCTAGAAGACTGGTTGCTCATGGACTCGTTTCAAATTCAATCCTATCTGATAATAACATGCCTACATCTAACTGAAACAAAAACTCAGCTCAAAATTGAAAACTGATAGGATTGGAATACAGAAGATTGAAGACGAAATATCGGAAAGATGGCGCTCGATGCTAAAGTTTATAGTTCCAATTGACTATCTCTGTAAAGTGTGGTGAGCACTTGGCAAGTACGATACTGTATGCGCCTTCTGCGATAGTTTGTCGTTCATACTCATATTCGGCACAGTCGCAAATAGTGGGAGATTAAACTTGCCAGTATTCAAGGCTCGTGCATAAGCATAAACGCACTCTTGTAAGCCTACTCGAATGCCAAATGTAAAGTTCTTCCTCAACCGTTGAGTCCAACTGATACTGCGCAAAAAATCAAACATTGAAGGACCAAAATCTCCATTTCAGAGCTTTTGCAGAACGTAAATCTCTTTTTTGATCCCGAAATCGCAAACGCATGGGATCCCCATAAAATAAATAACCATTCAAGCTTCGCTCATAAAAAACAGCACAATATAGTGAACGGAAAGCAAGTGATGAAAAAGATTTGTGAGGTAAAAGGGATGCTCGGTTTTTGGTAATAAATAAGAATGCACTGTAATGTAATGCATGCAATGTCAAGATGACTGATTCTCGTAATTTTTCAACTTGTTTCCCACTGACGTCTTTAATCCCTAGGGATTCGGAAACAAAGAGGCACACAAATGAAAAACAAAATTGAATTGTACTGACATATTCGAATACATATGACCGCCCAAAGAAGCATACGCAAACCTTAAGAATGGTCACGAGCCAGGGGAATTCGACTCATTCCGAGGACTACTCGGCTCAGTCAAAAGCAGAACTAAAAAGTCAGAAAGGTGCTAGGTGAGCTGAAAAGAGACGTGTCCATCACGACACGTACTCCAAAAGTGGGACATCAGTCAGGAACTTCGTCAACCGGTACAAAATCAATCCTGGGAAGTAAAAAATGACAAAAACCAGCTCAGTGTAGAGGACGCGTAATGAGTAATCTATAGGTGATGTCATTAACGAAGATAGCATTTGAATAGCTCAGAGAACAGCTTCATTAAGAACGATCTGAAGAGACCAGATGTGCCAAGACCACGCCCATACCGCGGAGAGCGTGTTCTAAGAAAAGCACAAGAAATACAAGCTAATTTTGAAAAAGCCTGATTAACGGGGAAACGAGAGTGGTCCAAATAAAGAAACAAAAGGTCAAACTACCACGGTAGAAGACGTCAGCGTCAAAGGAGGCGGAGCTACATGTATAAGGATTCCCAATGCGGTTGCGGAGTACGAAGCAACCCAGGCCGAAAAAAGATAGTGAATTGAGCGGGGTTGCAGACATTGTGGAAGAAGGACAACCCATTCCAGGAAGGGCTCTCACCTCAGGACACGCCTTTCTCGAACGTGGGACACTTACTACGAGAATCTATAATTCTAAAAATATGAGCTAGAGCGCCGGGAAAATGGAAGTAGTAGAAAGCAGCAAAATATGTGACTGCAATCTACAAACTCTCAATGAGTAGAACACGTTATAGTATGGAAGGTGGAGCCACAATTGCAAATCATGGCGCATTCCGATGGATTTGAGTCGGAAGATCAAGATCCAGTGCCTAAGGGCGGAATAAAGAAGTTCTACTCTTAAAAATTCGAAGAGAGCTCAGTTCTGTAGGTTCCTACTAACAAAAAAATTACAACTCGGACCTAGAGCAGGCTAAAGATCGACGAAAATATTGTGGAGATCAGAGAAGCCTAGCTGAGCCTAGTCCATTGAAGTGAAACTCATCTTCGAGCGATTTCAGGACTGGCTTCGAGGCCTCAGAAGCTTGGAAAATTGGGATCATTGGATAACACAGCCGTCCAAAATGTACAGAGGTCAATTGCTAACAAAACCAAGTCAGAAGTGAGAAATCGTGAAATGTCTTTTCATGTACCTATGGGACGAGTAAAGAAAGGACAGAGAGAGAACTGTTGCTATTCATTAATAATTTAAAAGATATATATGGAAACATTGTGGACGGAATGATCTCATGAGGTGATATCTATCATAAACCTTCATAATTCGGTTAAATGTGGAAGAAATGAAACCAAGGCGGAAAGCGTTCTGACCGAACTGAAGCTGGATGGTGGTAACGCTGAATTCGCAGCCGACAGCAGCAACTAAGGGAGACCTAGCCTTCGAATAGGCGGCTTTGGTTGAAAATCGTCAGCTATACTAACTAAGTGGTGGCATGCGGCAGCCAACTCAGTATCTCACTAATCTTCCACTCGAGGTGAAGGAAAGATACAGATAATAGTGATCTGGTATATTCCGCAGCACTTTACTACGCTGATTTCAAATATGCATTCCAAATAAGCTGAACGATTCTGGAGTAAATCCTCCATCGGAAGCCTCTGCCCCTGATGTGCAATGACGGTGAATGAATAAGCAGGTTGAGCATCTGACGCTGGTGCGTAGCGGTACCCTAGTTGATGGGACTGTGGGCTCAGCTCAGCGACCGCGCGGCTTGAGACCTCTATCCCTGATGCGCACTCGACTTGCTTTTCGAAATGCTGTTGCTCACAAAACAGTTTTGTTCCTCGCACAGACTACATAAAACATTGATTTCTACCCATCAACAGGTTCTCCTGGTGATGTTCCATTAAGACCTTTTCTAACCCTAATAGTAATACGTCTCACGCTTTAATGAATATAATATAATACGGCCTTTTCCACATAAACGGAAAAATGGCTCATGTTATATTATCAAAGAGTTTTTAAAGAAAAATTGAGTTCAACTTCACTCCAGAACAGCACATATCTTACTGAATTGTGGCCTTCACCCTGAATCGCAGGGCAGTAAAGAATGTGCAATTTAGAAACACGTGGCGTTTCAATACAAAGTCTCTGAAACAGATTAGTTCCCAGTTCAAGTACTTATCAACCGTTAACTTTTCCTGGTCTGTGATTGATAACAACCATTACTATCCTCCTCTGCCACAGAATTGGGGTACATTAGCGACCGGAACCATCACTCTATATCCCTAAAATTCCTTTTGGGATATAGAGTGATGGTAGAGAAATTTCGTTTTGAAACCTGTAGTAGAGTATCACTGGAGTGATGCTTTATTACATCCTTTCAAGGAAAACAGCAACAAGTTAAAAGTGCTCTACAGAACAAGTCTTATTCTGCCTAGGCCTTACGATACTACAATCGTTAGACGGTTCTGTGAAACCACGCGGGCGTCATCGAGGAATCGCGCAAAACCGCTTCAGATTTCGCAAATTCATTTTGAACAGAGATGACGAATATAGAGATGACGCAAATTCACTCAAAGGCACAATTCACGATAATTTTGAGCTACCCTTTTTAGGTTGAAAAGCGGAAGTGTTGATGTAGAGGAGTACATCGGTGGCGAAGAAAACGAGAAAATCCGCATACTTCACGCTTTTTAAAAACAGTAGAGGCGGAGGTTGTACGAGATCACTGGACAGGAATGCATGTAAGGTGTGTTTGGACGAGATCTAACTTGCTCCTATCGTGCAAAGAGCTGGCTACATCAAGTCGTAACTGTCCAGAATCGCCTTTCACAGTCGCTACGGGTAATGAAAAGTTGTTTGAACTTCCTATATTGCTTCCCTTGTGAATGGTGCAGCCTCTACAAAGCTGTTGAAACTCGTACAGGTATGGTATAAGGGGGAGCCTCGAATTCATGCTATAGATGGATCTCAGAAACCATTTTTATCGGGAACTGTGCCTTTAACAAAATTGGAGGCGATTCGTTCCTGAGGTTCAAGGACCTAAGAAAAAATCTTTCGCCGAAAACCAAATTCAAACTCCGACAAAAGCAAACTGCTAATAGTTGATGTGAGGCGACAACTGTTTTGCAAAAATGCTTTTTTTTTAATCTCAAAAACCAAAAGGATCGCATGCACTAAACTGCACCATTCACGCTTTTTGATGCTCTACCACCTGCACTATCCCTGCACATCAGTGAACCCATAATCGATCTGTAAATTTGGAATCCAGATTCAAGATCAGCTCTAAAGGCATGCACGGAAGATCCATTCCATCCTACGTGGTCAAGGCAACCTAAATATATTATCCTTCCCTGCCCTGAAGGAGCTTCCGAAAATTAGAAAGGTCAGCTGTCCTCTAAAGTCTGAATAGAAGGAAAACCAAATGAAAAATGTCGTCAACACGCTCAAACGTTGAACACCGCGTTCAAACTACACTTCATGAATCATGTAGAATAACTCAGGAACGAAAGTGGGCACAGTGAAAGAAGAGCTCAAGTGCATTGCATTTTTCTTGTGGAGCTTGGGAGGCAATTGATCGAGCTGAAAACACAAAATTGAGCCAACTACACAAAGCGCCCACATCCTGTGTGACTGCTGCACTAAAAACTATTGGACATATCCATTCATTTTGGGCTATTGACAGCTACTCTAGATGAAATCCAACACGTCGAGCTTGATGTGAGACCCCCAAACATACACATAGACATATTTCGTTGGCCTCAAACTACACATATAGCTACGTGCTTGCTTGTTTTCAGATAGACTTAAAAAGCTTCGAAATTTTTGAGTAAAAAGATTTAACATTTCGGATCTAGTTCCAGGTCTGAGGTATTTTAGGAGGCATGCTCCACAAAATATGTACTACTTATAGAGAACTCGAAGTTGTCGACTGAAAAATCGCAAATATATATATATATATTTCTATATATTAGATTGAGTCATGAGTCTTCGGACAAAAAGGTAGTGATGACTTCTATAGATCATAACTCGAGAAAGAGGAGACGAAAATGGACGTGCGTGGCATTGTTAGATAGAGTATGATAAACTCTTTAAAATACATTCCAACGAACAAATCTAACTGTTCCCTTTCTGCAACCATGCCCCTAATTTCAAGCCGTCGCAACCCCACCTGCGCAACACCATCCTGTTTCTTTTTTTCTGGCCAAGAACCCGCGGAGATCTATAGACGTATGAAGGAAGTTTGCAAGAAAGTTACTCCTCTTACATGCACAATTTACAAGTGGCGCACGAAGTTCACGTCGGACGACTATTCCATCGAAAATGAAGACCGTCCAGGACGCTCAATGGAGTTGGATTTGGACGTGCTGCGGCGCCAGGTGGAAGCCGATCAAACTACTCGTGAACTGGCAGCCACCCTCGGGGAGTCAGTCCACAGTTATTAGTGGATTCAAGTCAATCGGCAAGGTGCAAAAGCTCGATGAGTGCCTCATGCTTTGAAGCAGTATGACATGGACTACCGCGCCGAAATGGCACTTTCTCTACTCACGCTCGAGCGCAGGAAACGGTCAGGTGTATTCGTTAGCATGTATTCGGAAGAGCTTATAATACTCTATCTAACGATGCCTCGCGCGTCCATTTTCGTCACTTCTTTCTCGAGTTATGATCTCTAGAAGTCATCACTATCACATCGTTTGAGAACTTATGACTCAACCTAATCTCTCTCATTTATAAAGCAGAAACTTGGTGTGTCGGTTTGTCGGTTTGGGTGTTTGTCGGTATGTCGGTATGTCGGTGTGTCCGTCCGCAAAAGTTTATGATTACGATAAGAGAGTGATATGGAAAACCCAGCTCTATCCTACATTCCTCTACAGTTCTTCACTTAAG
>UZAF01016159.1:30530-45861 GCA_900617895.1 Haemonchus placei
ACACACACACCGACACACCAACCCACTTAGCGAATTATATAATTTCTTTATATACATCTTTTTTCGCGTTTTCTCTTTTACCATTGCGTTATTTAGCCCGTATCTAACAATTTTTTGTCAAATTTCGCCAAAAACCGGATGCCCAAAATTATCATGAACTGTGCCTTTAAAGAAAGCAGTACTATATGTGCTATGACCGAATAATGGGTCCATAACGATGTTTCGCGCACGCAATACCATACTATATTATCTGACTTGATCATATTGTCGGGGAATGATAGTACTGTTTACTACTGTGCCCAATCATTGTGCAGAAAAGAGTTTTCTGTTGTAATATGGTTCGTTCCTTGTGTAAACTCCAATAAAGGACTATACTAATCGTCTCCGGAGTTACAAAAAGTGGCGATCAGGACTAGAAAAAAAATGATTACCGAAGACTTCAGAGGAAACTCACACAAGAAGACACAAGACGCAAAGATGCCCAAGTGATCTGGAGACGGAGCTGCTCGTGCTCACACCACACAACTTAAGGTACTCCTTCACTTGGTCCAACAATTACAATCTCATTTCAGCATAAAGAGATGAAATTGATGTTTCCCTCGTTGGTGTCGAACAGAGAAAATACACAAGAGACACAGAAAATTCAATACGACCGGTTAAACAATAATACCAAAAAGTTTGTGACAGATGGAGAGAGTGGGATAGATTTTTGGTTACTGATTCAAGAAGTATAGACTTATCATCAAGGATTCGACTATTTCGGAAGATAAGATGCCAGATTTCACACTACTGAAGTTCGATGATGCCGCATATTGTGAGTATGCAGATTGCGTTCTACCATCACAACCACGCGAGGTTGATTTCAACAAAACGGTGAGATATCTTCAAAAATTGTTTACGTTCAAGAAGACGTTGATACGAAGGCGTTACGAAAGTTCGAGGGAAACGTGTCCTCCACTCACTCCAGTTACAAAAAGTTGCCGACTTACTTGAGTGGGCAACGCAACCCTTCATCGCTTTCTATGACTGAAAAAATTATACGATTACCATTCCTCAGCATGGAAACGGTCACGTTCCGGCTGCGAACGTCGAACGTGCAATACCTCACATAAACATTACTATGAGGAAAGCAAAATGATGCTTTTGCGGGAGTTACTGGCGAGGTTGAGTCGCCCGTGGTTTCGTCGGTAACGGCGTGAAAATTGACAGAGATCTGTATTCAAATGATGGACGTAATAAAGCGCAGATCCTTATCGATCTCTGAAACAGCACGTAGTCCTTCCAGCAGGCGGTAATCCAGCCCACAGATACAAGTTTGCCCGTTAGCGGTGCCGACGCTAGCTGCCCGATGTCACTGGCAAAGAAGAATGGCCATTCTGCTTCACAGACCTAAACTCACTTGATTCGTCCGTGTGCTCCCTGATTAGAAGAGGAGCTTTCGAGTTTCAGTCCCACTTTGGAGTCCTAGAAAGAAAGACTGGAAGGCGGACGGGAAGAAATTAAGGAGAATACATGCGTGTAAGACGCATGGAGTTCAAGAGCAAATTCGGGCCTCTATCCGCGATCATGAGGGATAATGTGTTGAAATGTGATTGTAGCATGTTGTGGCACATAGTGTTCGCAAACGTGCATATATTCTATTGTCATGCTCAGCTGTAAACTTAAAATACATTGCCATGAATTGGCAATGTATTTTATGCTCATCAGCCCATAATTTTGGGACACTCTCTACAACGTAGCAGGGAGGTGTCGGGGAATGACAGTACTGCTTACTAGCATGCCCTATCATTGTGTAGAAAAGAGGGTCCTATTGAGTTTACTTCATTCTTCCCGTCAAATCCAATAGTTCGGTTCATTCTTCCCGTCAAATCCCATGAAGTGCTACAACGCCGTCTCTGAAGTTACAGCAATAAGTTCTGCAAAAAGATCGAGAACGCTTCGCTTACCGCGGATGAGTGAGATTTTTTATTCCTAACCTTTGCCCGTTTTTCTCCGGGTAAGGGCTTTTTTGGAGCAAAATAATGAAGTTTTTCCATTTCACCACCCACTCCGGTGAGTGTTCCACCCGTTGTAAGCGAAGCTCCCTTGAGTTCACATATCCTCTGCTGATATTGCCATCCGAATGTTCCAGTCATCCTAAAGCTGACTCCACCTCTCCACGTAATCGAATCTCGGGACGTAGAAACGAAATTTTTATATATAGTAAGTGGCGATGATGACTTTATAGGTAATGACTGTTGATAATGACTACGCAAATAGAACGATTCTGGAATGATAAGGATATTTTTGTACAGAGTTGTGAATTACTGATCTCAGCTTCGCTCGCCTCAGTAGAAGCGCCGCGCACTTCAGGGATTTGACCACACTCCTTCTAATACCTCCAACCACTTCTTTCCCGCGTAATAGAACGAATATTTAGTCTTAGCCCCTTATACTTCAGAGACTCGACCGCATCTAAAAAAATAACATAACATTTGGCGCACCGCAAAGCGTGGGTGTGGCTTCCATAGTTTTACGAATGCCCAGCACGCATCAGGCCTTGCACTCTTTTGACCTTTTTCAGGCATTCACGATCAGTTGAATCGAGCTATGGACTTCTGTTTCTTTGTTTGTTTGTACATAAATTCGATATTACCTTAGGAAGCCCTTGCAGAAGTCAGGTCAAGCTTGGGATGGGTTGCACATAGGGCAAGCCAACATAGCACANCAGCGGAGCTCACATATGCTATGCCGAAGGGGCGGGACAGCCATAAGAGTGGGCAAAACTTCCGAACTAGGTTTCATAGCAGCCCAGACACCGGGAAAAGTGAGCAAAAGTGAGGGATGGGTCAACAAGCCAATGAAGGAAACTCATCGGCGGTGGGCGGAACTTTCTCACGAAGGGCGGTTTTTGGCACATAAGTATGTGTTATCCCTTTATGATGTCGGCCGCTCTTATTGTTTGTCGAGGTCAGAAATGAAGCGGCATTTTTGCACGCGATAGAAACGGCAACGAAACTTTTGCTTAACGCTCCACCCCACCAACAACACCGATAAGTCCCGCTCCTTTTCCATTTTCAAGTGATCACGCAGAATCATTGTCGACTCGCAAACGGACCATTTTGATAGCCTTATCTTCAGAAACACTGGCCATTCTACCATTTCCTAGCTTGCGTTTGATTGCATCTTCTTCTTTGTATCGTTCGATAGCCTTCTGTACGGATATTCTAAGATCACAAAGATTTTATTATGCCCTTTTGCCTCTCGCGTGCCAATGATTGCAAGTGGCATTGAATGAGCCTCCGCCATCTAAAAGATATTGACAGTTTCATTTCAGTGACCATGCATTTTGCAAGAAAACCTTCTCGTGCAACTAGTCAACAGCAAGCGAAGTGAGTTGGATAAATTACTACTACTTCAGAAGCTCTTAAATTTTGGCGCCCATCATTTTGGGACACCCTGTATATTTCCGGTGAAACATATTTTTCGCTTGTTACAACCTGGCTGAGCTATTCCCTTTCAATTTAGGAAGCTGTAGTATATAAAGTTGCTATGAAAAACAAACGGTCTCATCAATACCTGACTTTCATGTTTTTTGGTAGCTTTGCATTTTCTAAAGCTAGCATATCTGAAAATAGCAGCCGAATAAGTGGTGTATTCTAATGAGACACAGTTATCCAGGATGCCGCAAGAAAACTATTCGGGCGGGGGAGGCCGGATCCATATCCATGATCTACCATGTGATAACTGTAGGACATCTTGGAAGCTTCTCCGCAAAAGGTATACGAGGGCGCGTGCGCCTACCTGAGTTTAAACACGATGTCTATTTCACAAGACTATCTTCGAGCCATCATCCTCTATGAGTTGGGCCACGGCACTGGAGCGACAGCAACAATCCACAACATCAACAGCGCATTGCGGACGAACACCACCTCGATTGCTGCGGTCCTCGCTGGTTCGCTCGCCTCGAAGAAGGGGACACGGGGTTAGAAGACAAGCCTCCGTCGGGACGCCCTCCGCCGTCGACGATTCCATCATTCTCGACACTATCAAAGATGATCTGGAAGTTAACACCCGCAGTCTCGCGACGAGACTTGGGTATGCCCGATCAACAGTCGCCGGTCGCCTTCAAGCCCTCGGTTATAGAAAAGTGTTAACTCGATGGATACCTCGTGTCTTTACCGATAACACGCGGTACAGCAGGGTATCCTGTCAGTACTTCTTCGCCCACATCGAAAGGAGTTTCCGGAGGACATAGTTGCTGGATGAAAGCTGGCTCCTCTACGACACCAAAAAGCGCCGCGCTGTCTGGCTCGCGCGAGGAGAACAGCCGCCGACACTAGCCAAATCCGGTCTCCATCCCAAATAGTTTCTCCTTTGCTGCTTTTGGGATTCAAAAGGAATGCTGCACTACGAAGTGCTCAAGCAAGGCGACACCGTCACCGCTCCCCATTACGCTGGTCAGCTGCAGAAATTTGCAGAGCCGCTCGAGAAAAACTGCCTGGACGAACTTTTGTGCACCTCCTCTATGACTACGCTAGGCCTCACATAGTTAAAGAGCCGTACAAAATTGGAGGAGCTAGCCATGGTTCTACATCCACATCTTGCCCGCTGTGACTACCATTTGTTCAAGCTTCTCAAGGCTCTCCTAGCAAAAAAAAAACAACTCAACTACGACCACCTTGAACTAGTGGTAGACGACTTCTTTGAGTCCCGATTTTCCCAGTTCTGGGAGAAGGGAATCACTGACCTGCCCGTTAGGTCTAACAATGTTATAGCTAACGATGATTATTATATTGTTGATTAGCTTGCACTGTTTGCCGAGTTGTAAAATAAACAGAAAAACATCTCAACCCTTTCAGAACTTTTTGAACAACCTAATACTATGAGGGCTCCATTCTGATATCTGTATCCCTTTCAACTTTGAACTCCCCAATACAGGAAAACAAAATCTCGCGCATTTCTCGGAATCCAACCCCCGTTCCATCTCACGCATGACGTTCCCATGCATCACTTACGTGCTATGTGTGGTAGAAATTCATTGGTATTTTTTATACAAGTCGGATCGCTCAGCTAAAGCCGGAATCTCCTTTACGTGTAAAGTTGGCCACAGGGTTCTGGAACAGGAGAACAGAGCTACAAACTGCCGTCCAAACACGCAACACACACCCGCGCGCACACACACGCGCACATACACACACATACACACACACAAACCAAATATATACCTCCCTAATTCACCTACGCGAATTCCATCCTTATTCTTTGCGAGTCATAGTACTTTTTCAGTTGCCATTGAGAGCCAACTGAGAGAAATTTGATGTTTAACAATTTAAAAGTAGCCAATGCCATCAAACTAATTCATGACCGCGTTTCGCTACACATGTTCATCACCGTTCACGTCGTTGCCTCTTCATGGTCGATTAGCCGTCAGATTGGAAAAAGTTCTTGCGAGACTTGATACTACTCTTCCGATCTACGTTACACTTTACTGACTTTTGAGACGGGAAAACTCTTGGGAAATGAATTGATTACCATCAGTTCTTATCATCCCTTGCTGATTTCAGCCCTTCGTTTGCACAATGAAATTGCTCACGAGAAAAAGTCGTTCAACATGCAACCCATATCATCTGACATATGAACGATGCTTCCTGCAGCGAGTCGACGTGAGGTTTTTGTGCAGAAACCTTATTGAGGGAGGTTTGACTCTCGATCTTTCCTGGTGCTAACAGTAAACTTAGTAGTGTTGCGCAGGAGATGTAAGCTCCAGCAGGTCATAGCCTTGGTTGGTCTGAAATTGAGGCTGCTTCTCTTTCTTAAGCAGCCCAAAAACCTCAGCGCTCATCGTTGAAGAAGGCAGTTAACAGAAAGCGGTTCCATTGAGAAAAACGCTTATCTAATTAGGACTATAACTTCAAGCAACCTCCTAGCAACTGAAAGGCTTCACATGTTCTGGCCATCGTACATAAAGATTCAATTTTGTAAAGCGCATCACCGAAAGTAAACCATCTTTGACAAAAAAGAGCAGATCAATAATATCCGCCGCTACTACTCCCCAAAGTTGGTATCCAACGTAGCTATGCTTGCAATCATTAATTTAGGATTTTCAAAAGAGACCTTTACAAAAGAAGCCAAGGGAGTTCCATAATGATGGAAAAATAGGGAACGAAGGTTCAGGACAGGTTACTTGATGCTTGCTATGGCATCCGAAATGTACACCATTTCTGCCATTCTGTTGCTCTAAATTGACCGTGCTTGTTTCTTGAGATCTCAGACTTTTACATATACTTTCAACCAGGATTTTGCCGCTGTATATTGTCTAGTCTTCTAGTATCACTATCTTTTAACCTGAATAGAAAGACGTAACGGTTCTAACTAGTCCGATACAGACCAAAAACTTCCAATAACTTTCGTTCCAAAAAATTAGTTTCTGAACTCACTCCTCCTCCTCAACATCCTCTTTGCCGAACATATCTCTGATCTTTAGACAACGAGTAAGAGCCTCGGCTGGAATGTTCGGCGACAACACTCTCGACGATGGCAAGCTCATCCCCGGAGGAGGTGCGAAAGCTGGAATTTTTGCAAATGTCATGCAAAAAACACCAGAAATCCTTAATAGGTTATTGTTACTCGTAGGCTTAGAAGAAATTCTGTTAAATCCTCATCCATAAAAACTGTAGCGTACAACTGCTTAGCCCCATTTCTTCATTTTATTCAATTTAAGGCTCCTTCAATAAATTACCAACTAACTAGCTTAACACTAACTTATCGCAGAGCTCCCACGCTTTGAATTTTCAAGATTTTGGCGAGTTTTCGCGGTGTTTTAATAGCTTACACAACAATGCAGTTTCTAGAATATTCTCACAAACCAATTTATTCCAAAAGTAAATGAATTCACGGTGATTAATTAACGCGGTTAGTCGTACTTGCAAGTGGCACACAACTAGAGACCTCGGTGGCCAAGCCGCTTAAATTATTAGTAGTTACGGGAAAGGTTCACAAGATTAATCAACCTAAATGAAGTACAATATCGAACAACATATGTTAAAATTTTTCAACCACAACAAAATCAGAAAATGCGAGAATAAATCAATTCAATTACGAAACAAAGAAATTATAGAAGAGCATGACTGCGAGGTGCGCTTGAAACTTATCACAATAAAATACGCTATAACAACCAACTACAAAACTCCACGATATAAAGATATCCCAAAAAGGGCTTACGAAACGCAAACACGAGATCTCCCCCTCATTAATATCTTCAACAAGTTACCATAGATTCAAAAGGGTGGTAATTTCACTCGAAAAAGACTCCCGGTAATGCACTTAGAACAAAAGTTGCATAGTCTAGAGCCTACCCGATCCTTGCCACCCGGTTCGTTTAGCCGGGATCCATCTCCACACGTCGCATTCCTGTCCTCCACGAAGTACTCGCGTCTCAGTTGAAATACGTGACTCATTAGCATTGATAAAGTCGACAGCTCTCTCCCAACGTGCCAACTCTGCACCACGTCTAAAGTGAACCAAAAACTAGCAGCACGGTAAATATAATATATATATAGAGCATTTTTTTAAACTCCTTATAATGTTGTGACTGAAACGATTTCTGCCAAATCGCCAACTCGAAACGACTCCAAACGCACGTCATTTCTCAGGTAATACCAATAATCACAGGACTTATACATGGCTGGATCGCAATATAAACACTGAACTTGTTGAACCTCTATTGAGACTTTCAATCCGCCGGCATGAACAATTTCAGAAAATTGCGGCACCGTGAAGAAGAACTATCAGGAAACTTATCATATTATCATACAAGAGAAAAACCTGAGCAGAACAGAAACAGAAGAAAAAAAGTACACAAGGAGGAAATTCCATTACTCTGCGTGAAATGTCGTCAACTCTTCTTCTTCTACTTTATGCTACCCAGTTGCATAAAATACAATGCCCATAAATGCAAATCCTAATTCCTTGATCAAATGTTTTTTTTCCACAGATCTACTAAGGAACTCATGAAACTTGGTACAACGCGTCTCATTCGACCTTTAGGCAGGCATATAAATAAATAGTATAAATAACCAGCGGCAGACCACCTGCTCCAGGAAAACTGCAAACAGCACAAACCGCATTCATGACATCACACGGGAAACGTCTAGACAATCTTTTAAGAGCTTCAACCCCAGGGATCATAACACGCAAAGTGGTTCGTCTTCAGTCTTATGCATACGAAGTCTAAACTGTTCATGTTTCACAACCAGGTGATCCAACGGCCCAACGCATGTTTAACTAGCTTGACTGTTAAATTATATAACTTGCATCACTATTTATCAAACGGTTATGTATCGATCAAGATCTCGTATGCAGAAGTGTATGTGTGCATGTGTGCGGGCGAATAAGCATACGTATGTATGTGTTTTTCTGCATTCTCTGTAGAGTTGTATTACTTCGCCTTCAGGGCAGATTGTTAAGGGCTGATGATTCCTTCATCAATCACCCCTCGTTCATTGAGACTTCTTTTCTTAATCGACAAGAAATGCAAGTGAGGACATGGCTCACACAAACAAAAAGAAGTAAAGGAACGGAAGGAGCTGCGACATACCTCTTCGCAGGAGGGAACATGACATCTCTCACATGAGGTATTGATATATATTCTTCGCCGTTCTCGTTGGCCTCTCGCACAATGTCTAAGAATAAAGCAGTTAGCCTTCCATGCATTAAATATATTATGAAGAAATTCAGTCTTACCAAGAATTTTGTCCACTAAGTCGTAGAACGCAGCCTCCTCCTTTTCCTTCAATTGGTTCCACTTTTTGTGTCCAAAATAAATTGCAAGAACGACTGCGATTGCTAAAATAGGATAAGACTGATAGATGTTGAAATGACTACGCTGAAAGCTGGGGTGTCGCAAAATTAGCGAACCGACCCAATGATCAAAAAGTTCTGATTACGTTCAATGTTTTGAAATAATTTCACCAAAGAAAAGGCACGAAAAAAATAGATGTCGGCCGCCCCTCTTTACTGAGAATAGCCCTTTTTTGTCCAAGGCGCGAATGAAAAACATACAACCCGCCACACACCGCCAAAAAGCGCCTCAAGGTTACGGTTAAAACGGTTAGAAACATAACAAGGTAGATCCTGCAGGAAAGTTTACTGGTTATTAGCTTTGGTCTATGCCGGCTTCGAGATTAAGAAAAGTGTTATGCCAGAAGCAGCACTAGATGTGTGAGTGTTTTCTACTTTTAAGCCATCATTAATTATAAAACTTCCAAATAAAACTCTCACCTCCCAATACAACGAAGCTTGGAACTATGGCGTACATGTAAAAGAAATGGACGGTGTCGCGAATGGCACCTAAAATTGATGGTGAATTGGAAGCAACGATTTTCGGAAAATCACCCAGATATTCTGGATAATAGCATTTACCTTAACATAGCTAGGGAAACTCACCAGATATTGTATGAGCTGTAGCGACGAGTGATTCCTGCCGAGCTGTACCGAGGTAGGCAACAGCCAACATCACAAAGAAGACGCTAAGAACGATCACCAGAATGGTTGATATATCCCTAAACGTTGATATATGCTAAAATCTGATAGCTATTTCAATAAAGGTGTATCACAATATGAGATCGAACCATTATCAAACTGCCTATGACAGTTTTGTGTTCTTCGTATAAATACGTCAATCCCACCCTATGAATAAGTCGTGACCGAGGTGAGAGTGTCATGCACAAATATAATAACGAATCGACGCAAATTGACAACTTTCAAAGCTTGCCTTCCGATGCTCTGCTGCTGTACCCTAATTCTCCCAGTTTTTGGATCTCGATCGACGCGAGTTCTTGTTGAGCCATGGCGAAGTTCGTAATTTGAGCCAGGAACTTTCCCAGCTTTAAACTGAAACTAAAATTGTTGAACAATGATGCTAGAACTACAAGACCTTCCTCACATCATATCCGAGAAGATTGTCCCAAGCCTTGCGCAGAGGAGAGCGCTTTTCTGGACCGGTAACATTGGTTGTGTACACAACTCGGCTTGACTCTTGTCCGTCGTAATCGTCTTCATCATCATCATCACCATCATTACGTCCAAGATCGAGCAGACCACGGGATCCTGCAAGCTGATATAATTTTTCAAAAATGGAAGTTTTGCCGAATTAAGACTAGAGAACAACAAAATTCAGAGCTTGATAGAGAAATTACGTTGCTATCATTGGGAAAATCGGAAAAAAAAANAAAAAAAAAACAGAATGAAAATTTAGTATTATACGCACCGATGGGCGCTACTTTTCCGTAAACACTTCTGCTGCTTCTGTCAAAAAGTCCACTACGTTCAGCTGAAGAGTCTCCTGCCAAGGTGTAGGAAGTTGTCGTTGTGACACGAGTGGAAGGACGAGTGGAAGACGTCCTAAATAGTACTCTTCGAACACCCGAAATCTTTGGAGTTCCTACTGTAAAAACCATAAATTTAGCGTTTTTGTATGTTTGTCTGCCAGTTTGTTTGTCTATTTGACTGTCACAAAACTCGGTATCTTGGAAGCAGCACCTAAAGAGATGGGTCAAGTTCGCGATGGGCGGAGCCTAAGGCAGATCAAATGAGCACATATGAGCTCAGAATTTGTGGCTCTTGAAAAGACTGGTGACGAGGAGAAAGCCCAAAACATTTTCTGGGTTTCATCCGGTCAATTTTGAGAAGGGAAACGAATAGCATCCAGTAATCGTTGACTCTTCAAAGTGTATTATCAATACATGCATTTCAATACGAAAAAAACACGAACTCTTCCTACATGACATCCAAGGATTCTCATGAGCATGGATTCATATTTACCATCAGGGTCTTACATTCTTGATAGCTGTTGTATTAAGCCACTGCCAGCACTGGTCTAATGAACTGTTCTGGTAAAAGTTCTAGCGCTAGCCCTTATACAGATAAACGTTGAGGTTGATGAAGGTGGAGGTGCAGCTGAGGATACATGCTGCTAAAGTGGGGAACTACAGATATTTCAAACACCTATTATCAAAACTCTACCCAACCAAAGAGGCCCTGACTACAAAGGGGGATTTTGATGTCTGGACCCCGTAATGCGCAGGAATTGCTTTGAAAGCACGTACAGTAGCTTCAAAACAGCTATGGAACAAGGAAAAAATTAGCCAGTCCGGAGTGAAGAGGTGAATACAGTGAATACAGAAGAATGGGACTTGATGTGAACTGGATATGAAGGTCATAGACCTTAATCGACTGCTCCACGAAACTTGAATTGGGACAAATTTGTTCAAAAGGATGTATTACTGTGCATAACTCGGCTTCAATATTCCAACATTCAATGAGCGCTGAATTCCATTCAGCAGTCAAAGTTTGATGAGAATTTTCTATGAACTAAATTCTTCAGTAAGTTNAAGTTTAGGTTGATCCAGTAGACCTTATCATGACGGCTACAAACGAAGGCTATAAGCGACGAAAATGAGGTTGACATTGGATCTTACAGTTCTCGTTAATGTGTTGGGAAATATTATGGCTAATTCTATTAACTCGAACCGATTACCTAGATAACCGCCAAATCTGAGCACAAATATGTACGGCAATTCAAAAAAAGTCAGTCGTGAACACCTACTTTGGAACAGTAGCATTCCGTGGAGGAGTCGCTCCCGGTCGATCGGTACGATATAGTCCCGGAATAATTTGGGAGGAAGGTGTGTAGTTATAACTGAACAAAGTCATTTTTTTCAAATTATGAAAGCTCTGCAAGAAAAAAGCAAGGGCATTAGTATGCAATTTGTATGTATTCTGTTAACATAAACTTACTTGTCATTGGACTTTGGCAATGGTCTCGATAGATTTTGAGGTGTTGATGTTACACTATGACGAGGTTCTTCCGGTGTTGAAGTGACAGGCTTCCCATAATATTTAGTAGTAACAGGTTCCTCGTCGGATTCATCTGTATTTGAATGATTGCTTGAACGGAAATTCAGGCTTAGTAATTATTTGAGATGAAGTAGCAGAAGAAAATCTGTATTCAGAAATAATAAAAGCTAATTCAGCACTATGAACGCTTTGGATACCTTTACGAACTGGAGTACTATTCTGTAGGGGCAATGGCTAAATTCTGTATCAGCGCTATTTTATTTTCACGTTCTCGAAATCTCCATTCTCGCTTTCTTAAACATGATAGCAAATCCCTCACTTGGATCAGAGCAACCAAACATTTCTAGTCTTCTTCACTCTATGTGAAAACCTCTACTTCTATTGCATAAAACTTGTGACGATATTTCAGAAAGTGAGAAAAGGAAGGAACCACTTCGCATAATGAATCTAAAAAAANAAAAAAACCTTCGCTTTCAGACGGTGCAGTCTTACGACGGACACCCTGTGCTCCGCTTTTCGCCGTCGACGTTACTCGGGATGGTGACTTTGAAGAGGGCGACACGCGTTTTGGAGGTGTTGTTACCTGAATGAAAGACACATATCGTATGCAAAAGAAAGCATTGCGACCGAAAGAGGCAGAAGGGTTCACCTTGGTCTTCTGTGGAGATGTATTTGTAGCACTAGGGGGACCCTGTTTCAAAAGTTTAGCAAGTTTCTTTTCGTAAAGTGAGCGTGTTGTACCCGTCACTGGACCAACACTGACGTTGTATTTGCGGAGCTCTCCAGCAAGTTCCGCATCCGAGAGTAAAGCGACGTCCTTCATCTAAAGTAATCAAAACAATAGGAAACTGCGCCACAGAGAAGAATCAAGAAAGGAAACAGAGAAATAAACGAACATGGGACACAAGTTAGAGTAAGCGAAAATTCCTTCGACAAAGCAACAACCTATGAGTAAATTTCTGCGCTTAAAACATAAAGGAAAAGAACATGATCACGAGTGAGAAGAAACCTCTTCAGGAACGAGGCGCGATGAACTGAGTCAACTATTACAGAAAGCAGCCGTGGCAATATGCCAACCATCGCCTGAACCGAGAAGGCGCTTGTTGGCAAACTGCCACGACTGTGGCGGACATCTAATTATATTTGTTGGCAAGGCATTTGCTTTGAAAATATTGTGGGTGAGAACTTAACAAAAGAGAGCAGTCCTACTGAGAATTCATAGAAAATATTCACATAAGATATAGCTAGAAACGAGTCTCAATACAAGGAAAGAAGAGAACATTACTGCAGTAGTCCAATGATCTATTATTGCAAACTCGTTGCGGCAGCTTTAGTTCTTGCAAAAAAAATTAAAATACTACTCTCACAAAGTAAAGATGCGGATCTTCCCCNCCCCCTAATATCCGCCGCGCTTGGATACTTGAGTGCAACTCAGAGCGCTCTAAGCAGTGTCCTTTTACTTGCTCGTGCTTCTACTGGCCTGACATCCTTCTCCCTCCTATCCTTCTTCTACTGCAAACATACCTGTACCCACTGTTACTGCAAAGTAGGTCAAGCAACCCATGATGTAGGCAAGCGATCATTGTAAAAATCCTTCTCTTAAGATTTACACCTTTTGTCGTGACCATGCATGCACCAAGACCCTCATGTGGTTTCAACAAAGGGAGAGATTGGTCCATTTTCTTTAGGAAGTAGAATTTTATTTCTTTTTTCGAACTCATGCAAGGACATATTTACTGCGCTTTTACTTCGTAAACTTTCCTTTTTTTTTCTCCATGCAAATGCAATTAAGACGAGCAGTGCAATTAGAAAACTACCAGTGTTTCAATAAAACGCGGAAAACCACCTGTCAAACCGGTACTGACGACCATTGCAGAATAAGAACGTTCAATGACTCCTTACGTCGTCAACGCGGTTAGAGAAAAACGTACAGAACNACAATTCAGGTACCTACAGAACGACGACGCCCGTCAAAAATTCAGTGGTCTCGCTTGGTTCCCGCTTGTTCATCAGTCGAACACAACGTTGACCCTTTTGTTAACCATGTGCTTCTCAAGCATCCTTTTTGGGAAAAGAGCCGTTAATATGATCTGAGAACGGCAGTGATTTCTTTAAACGGCACCTTCCGACTTTCCGCAAAAGACATAGCGACCTTAATGAAGAATAAGGGAAGGCTGTTGATCTCTCTGGTAAATATATTTCTAATATTTGATTGATTTGGACAATCTAGAAATGAACCTGAGCTTTCTTTTTGTCGTAGAACTTTCTTGCAAACCTATTAATACGAGAATGATCTCTGCTTTAAATCTCCAACAGCTTTCAATGGACAGACATTTCAAAATTAAACAAAAACACTACACAACTAGTACGATTTCTTCTGACGAATCGAATATTTTCAGGAAAAAGTTATAATTCTGAGAGACAGCATGGAGATACTAGGTCGTAATGGTCAAGTAGGAAAGAACAATCACGAGATAATGATCTAAACGACGTTAAAACATGTCATTCTCAATTTCCAACATAGTGTATGTTGAATCAGAATTTGTTCCCTTCGTGGATAGGATAAATATGACGAAACGAAACATAAGACCTGTAAGCACCGAACCCACGTTCAATATCTCACGTGCTCTACTTAGCACAGGAACAAACTCATTAAAACAAAAAAAGAAATTAAGAATAATTACGTCACAGATTACGAAGAGTCTGAACTGCGTAAATTCAAAACACCATTTCGAAAAGTTGCGCCGTCGCGGAGGCGTTCCTACGAAGCGGCGTTTCGCAATCATTTTGCGATTGGGGCGCATAAGCCGTAACCGTCGCCTAAACGTGGGGACGAAACACACGTGCGTCCGGAAGTGCTCGCGGCAAAGGTCGTAGCGATTTGAACGACTTTGCCCAATTTCGAAGTAGAGTAGATTACTAGGATCAGCTGGTACTGCTAATCTACTCTACTTCAAAGTTGAACCCTAATATAGACATTGAAGTCATTCAAATCGCAATGTCTTTCGCCGCGCAGTTTGCAGCGCGCATCCTTGGGTGCACGTATGTACCCATACCCGAGAGGGAGGCAACAAAGAGCATCTTCCAAATCCTGCAGAATTTCAGTAGAGAATATATTTATTTCATGCCATAACCTTATTCAAAGACACCGTTTACGATAAATTTAGGGTACCCTTTTTTGACGGGAATTCATAGAACTACTCTAGAATAAAGCGATAATAACGAAAAAAGCGCAAAAAACGATGAACAAAAAGAAATAGAAAGGGTCAAAAAAGACCTGGGAAGGGGGGTTGGACGAGTTCACATTGGAAGAACGGGGGTTAAGGGAGTGTTCGGGCTAGTGCACGAAGGCGACGCAATGTTTGCAATAGCAGACAACACACCCAAGCAGACACATCGCTCCAATGCGAATGTGGTGAAGGACAGTAAGAACTCGTAGTCAGCCTAGCGAGGGGTGGAGGCCTCCCGTCCCCCACTATTCCTGCTCTAATAG
>UZAF01016159.1:59336-79994 GCA_900617895.1 Haemonchus placei
TTTTCAGAAACTATTTTTATCGTGAACTGTGCCTTTAGGCTTTTTGTTCAGGCTGGGTCGTGGTTGAGGTGGTCGTAGGTACAATTTCGATGAACTAACCATACGTTCCTTCACCCTCGAATCGCACCGTAGTAATATCTAGCACACTTCGCAACTGCCATTTCGTATGGTCGGAGAACATATGTATAAGCCTGTGCGAAGAGTAGAGATTTTCGTCAGTATAAACCGCTGCAGAATCTGTAAAGAACTGAATGGCTGACGAGAGGTGAGCAATGTCGAAGAGTTCCAGTGGACATGGGGTTTGGAAATTCTATTGCACAGGAAAACGATTGAAATTCATATGTGAAGGAACACCAAATCAAGATATCTGCTTTATTCCATAACTCAGAGCAGAATAACGTTTATCAGAAAAAATTGAAGGTGAAATAGCGGTTGCTATTATCGAGTAATTACTAATCGTGAAAAATAAAAGGCGCATTGGCATCGTTTCTTTCCTGATGACGATGAATCTCGAATCGATATTGGTGTTCTCCTGCTGGCAGGGTCATAGATAATCGAAAAGCGTCTCTGAAACAAAGACACCTTCAGAAGCTGTGTCAAATGTTATTTGACAAAGAATGTGTATCATGTGAGGTGCTACAGAACTTTACGACCGCTCCAAATACTGCTTGGAAACCTTTCATCAAATCTCAAAGAATGACCCTCTTTATTCTCATTCGTCCATTCTAAAGACGAAGTGGCGTTCACGAAATCCTTAGACCTACTTCCTCTCTTCGATCACTTCGGTCGCTTATTTTTTGGAATGTCGCCAACTTCCGTCGAGACGTGATTCATACTTCAAAACTGCTTTTTTTGTATAAGCAGGCGTATTAATTGCAAACTTCTAGACAGCCTTGCCTTCGCTATTTCTTTTTCTCACCAAAAACGTAAACCAGCCACTCATCGCTTTTGCGATTCTTATTGAAGCACGAGTTTCATAAAGAATGGTACTCGAGATATGGCTGTGATCACTACAAACACCTGAGTATAAGAGATTTCACTGCATTCTTATTAATGTTGGGTTCGGAGGAATTCTTATACCGATTCTTTAAAAGTTCCGGATTTAGCGACTCTTGGCCAGTACCCATGATTTGCCACGAGGCCGCTGTAGATTAGTTTTGAAGGGTCTACACAAGGTATATATGGCTGGATTGCCTTTTCTAACTTCAATCATGACGTCATTTCCACACAAGCATCATCGAGCCCTTATTTTCTATGAATAGCGGCGCGGCACTGGAACGAGGGCTACCGTTAATGCCATCGACAGCGCATTAGGATAGGACATCATTCTAGCACTATCAAAATCAACCGCTGGTTCGCTCACTTCAAAGGAGGAGGCACGGGTTTTGAAGACAAGTCTCGGAGGGGGGGGGGGGCTGGAAAGGGACCACTCGACCTTTCTCAACGCTATCAAAGAGGATCCCGAATAGCCCCAGGGACGAGAATCGACCTACCCATCTATTAGTCCTCAGTCCATGCTCTTACAACTAGCTACAAAGGGATACCAACTCTATGGATCCCTCATGTAATGACCGAAAGTGGGCGCTTCACTAGAGTATGCATTTGTCAACATCTCCTTCACCACTCTCAGTGGAAGGAGTCTTTAAAAGACTGATCGCTGGATATAGGTCCTCCACGATTTAAGCACGCGTCATAACGCGTAACTCCTCCGAAGAGAACAGCTACCAATGCAAGCCAAGTCGGGCCTCGACTGCAGGACGTGTCTCCCCTACTACTGCTTCGGGATTGGCGAGGATGTTAAATTACGATATGGAGGCCTCAAAGGAAGAATAATTGTTTTTCACTGGTAGAGCTCACGCTCACCGATATCATTCACGCCATTTGTCTGCAGAAACTTGCAGACGCTCTTCGAGAAAACGGTGAGCTGGGTTTCCATCCACCTGCTGTACAATAATGCTAGGACCTACGTAGCGCAGGAAAGTCGTGAAAGTTGGAGGAGTTGAGCTGGGATACTGTTCCCCACTCTCCCTATTCTTATGTCATTGCATCCTCTGACTATCACTTATTCGTCCCTCATGAACTCCATATCTAATAAATAAATCATACATCACATGCAGTTGCAGACAACTCGGTGCACAGCAAATTCAGTAAAGGGAACAATCTGAATTTAAGGGGATGGGTATTTGAGATCAACGGGACTGGCGGACGCTTCGCAAACAAGCGAGAATCGTTCGCGCTATCTCAGTTCCACGAGTAATTAGGAATCGAAACTCTTGTAGCCAAAAATGAATTGTTCGTCACGAAAAGAGAATTAAAGAGGAGCGGTAGTGCTTTCGACTTTGTTACAGAAATTAGAGTCTGTGTTAGCCGGGCCATCCGACTAGTTATATCAGACAGTAAGAATAATCTTGTCACATTTCTGAAATAAGTAAATGAGGACAATGAAAGGGATAGCTAGAGACCACATCAATCCAACACCATTCTAGACACCTGATTTGAGGAATGACAAATACTTACTTATCCCGTTGCATTGGAAGCGATACTTTCCAGCCGAAAAAGGATCCGGTTAAGAGCACCTGGAAAAATCACCCCGAAAATTCTAGAACCTTCAGTAGTTTTAGACCAAGGAGTTGAGTGTGATAGTCAACATTTTTCAACAAAAACTATACATAAGGTTCATACAGGTTTTGGAGTAGTTCTTACATATTCTGTAATCTCTCTCATTCATAAAGTAGTAACTTGGTAGTGGGAAGGAGTATAGCGAGTACTGCGAATTAAAGTGAGTAATGTGGTGTCAAGTGGGTTCTTCAAAACTGTGATTTTGAAGAGCTGGAGCTCAGATAATGAGGTGACAATTGTGGTGCGGAGTGTTTTTTAGCCAAGAATATACAGTTTCTCACCCAAGCTTGAGGAGAGCAAGAGCACCGGATGAGTGAGTCAAAGGATATTCAACTCATACATCACCCTATCTTTTTGCACGTGGTTATCATCTCACCCCCACGGCGGCACTCCTCACATCCAAAGATTTGGGTTAAAATTATATTCCTTCGCCTAGAATCGTTTTTAAGCACAGGTAAGGTCGGCTATCCTTTATTTTCTGCACGCTAGCCCTCAGTGTTGGATAAAAACGATGCACTCCCTCTCCTATCTACAACTGCTTCGTGAAGAAAGACCGAGTAGGGCTTAGAAGTTTATCTTCCAGGCGTGTTATAAATGTTTACTATGGTGTTTAAAGGCACCGTTTACGATAAATTTAGGATACCCTTTTTTTGACGGGAATTCATAGAACTACTCTAAAATAAAGCGATAACAACGAAAAAAGCGCAAAAAACGATGAACAAAAAGAAATAGAAAGGGTCAAAAAAGANCATTGGAAGAACGACGGTTAAGGAAGTGTTCGGGCGAGTGCACGAAGGCGACGCAATGTCTGCAATAGCAGACAGCACACCCAAGCAGGCACATCGCTCCAGTGCGAATGTGGTGAAGGACAATTAGAACTCGTAGTCAGCCTAGCGAGGGGCGGAGGCCTCCCGTCCCCCACTGTTCCTGCCCTTATTGTGCCCTATCCAGACCGTTTTCCGACCTCACTACTGCACAAATGGTATCAGAGGGGGCGTCGAATTCAAACCATGTGCAAATCCCCGAAACCATTTTTTCTTGAACAGTGCCTTTGAAATATTGACTGGCAGATTTAGTTTGTGCTCTTCAGCCTTTTTTGAGGTCGTTGGGGCAAACTTCAGGGGAGGTCGCCTCGAGATCAGGATCCCGATTTCTAGATCTTAGGTCAGGTTCAATAGTTTTCCTATTAGGGCTCCAAATCGTTTCAACAAGTTATTTCGTCAAAATACGCTTCCTCTGTCTTTTAGCCAATCCAGAAGGCTGGCCTCTGAAGCTTAGTATCATGTTTTCTTATGTTACTTTTTACAGGGTTCTCTTGATTCTCGTCTTCTTTTGACTTATATTATCGATGTTCTTTCAGGTTTTGTTTTGTTTTCTTCTGATGAGCACAGGTGTTATGTCGGTTATTGTGCGCCTTTGTCCTCCTTGGTTTTATATGGGTTTTAGCTGCCTACTTCATGTAGACCTGTCTACGCTGTCATTAAATAAATAAATAAATAAATAAATAAATAAATAAATAAATAAAAGTAAGGAATGAGGCCCGGCGTAAGCTGAGCAACCCGGCTGGTTATGGCATAATGTGCGGTTGCACGTTGTGTATTTTATAATCTTAAATGACGCAGTAAGATTCGCGATTTGGCCGAGGTCGCATGTTAGAGTTACTCCAGCAGAAAGTTTACGACTATACAGAAACAGGAACGCTGAACAAAAATATTTCATGTTCATGTGGAAGTTGCGACCGAAATCAACTAGCTTCGTGCCAACGCTGTCTCGACGGAGCCTTGTAGGGTGAGTGGAGCCTGAAGAAGGTTGCGAAACGTCGAGCTCTCTTTAAGGTATCCCATTTTGGAAACGTGGAAGCCTCCGTGCAGTGAAAAATGCACTAAGCTACGGGTGCCAAAGTGATAGTCGCTGCCTCAGTCTCTATGACTCCGGATTTGAAAAGCTGAGCACTCAGTGGAACTGACTCGATTCTTTTTCAAAGCGTCGAATGTCGATTATTTGTTACGCAAGGTCAAGAATACTCCCATTACGCAGAATCCTTCTGGCTCTCATTGCAGACGCAATGCTTTTTGTTCTAGAAAGCACTGGCCCCTTTGAGGCAACCTTCTCACGGTCGAAGGTGTAAAACTTCTTTGCAAGTAATGCGACATTCAGTAAGTCTGCAATTAAGTGGGTTTATCGTTGAGAGCGTGTTGTAATGTTAAATGCAGAGATTGAGCGGGATCTTTTTCTTTCAGAATTTCTGGCTATACATGTATTCAAAGTGCTATGATTAACCAAATCTTCCCCGAGTGAAACTAAAATGAGTGCGGGCGATCATGGAGCTGTGCATTCACTCACTTCGCTTCGCTTCTGCAGTTGCCTTCGACCTATTTGTTTTGTAGCTCTCCAAAACCAGAACACAATCGTGTTTACATAGGTAGAAAACAAACCTTATACGGTGTAGGGTCAGGATACGTGAACAAAACATGATGGTATCGGCGAATTTCCATAGACTGCCTGATGCTGAATGTACTGATCGACTTGGCCGTTCTTCCATTTTTTCGCTCCTCTATGAATCCTGCAATCCCTTTACATTTTGTTATCAGTTTTACTTTGGTTTGTTCCTTATACAAACAATTGAAGTGCGACTATTCCGCCAACTACTGCACCAGGTATGACGAACTTTTTTATCTTCATGGGCATACTCAGAAATGGTATCAAGATAAGAGCAACAGCAAAAAACTCAACCATCTTTAAGAAGAGGAGAGTTGTCAAAGTTTGATAGAAACGGTTTTGCATAACGATTGTACATCTAAATGGAAAATTTATTCACATCAAGCTGTGATCAAAATACTGTAGCTCACCCGGTGATTCAAAGGTTCTGTTGATCTGGGTTTTTCAACTTCGTCGTCGTCACCAGAGCTATGCTGGGTCGCAGAGTCTTCAGAAGGTGGAGATACTTGAGCGCTTGTACGATCCTTAGAAAAATTGATAAGCCTAGCCAGTTCATCACGTCTCCTACTTATTTTGAAAAATAGTACTTTCTTTAGACTTAAACGATACTAAGACTACCAACTTTTTCCCTGAAACCCTATGAAATGGAACCGTTGAAGTAAAAGAAGTAAATCGGAAGCAGAAAAAAATTATTTGAATAAAAATGAAGTGAAATGAATGTGGGTCGTTCCTGAAAAGGACCAGTTCTGAGTAAGAGGAAATACGGAGATGCATGCAATGTAGTATGAAGATTTCGACATGGTAGGAATTATGTAGTGTGGATGCGTGGGTATAAAATGGCTCATAAATATCGCTATTAGATGAAAGACTAATTTGTAAAGGTTCCACAATAAATTGATAGAAAATCTAGCTTTCAGTAAGTGTGCTTTTTCTCGGCAAAAAGGGCCCCCAGGCCCTCAAGTAATGTTGTGTAATGGACCTTCCATGTTGAGTGCTTCATTTCCCTTCCATGCTTATTATAGCGAAGATTTCAGACTTTTAAAGGTACTGAACGTTCCAACGCAGTGGTTCTTCCTTCAAAAGTTCTTCCCTCTCACCATTCTAGCATGAAAGCGTTGGAGAGGCTAGGCTGTTGAGATCTGAGAAGTGCTTTCTCGGCTACAGGTCCTTATCATTTTGTCAAAAATCTTGCGAGGTGGGAAACGTTCATGTGTGATTAAATGAAGCACGGAATAAGAAAAGAGATAGGCTGATGAAGTCTTTTGCCATTGATCAATTTGGTTTTTGGTATATCCCCTCACTGACGAGTCTGCTATCAGTTGACCGACCCCAGAGAGATGAAAGGCTCGGTTGACTTGGGCAGGTGTCAGTCCGGCACTCAAAATTCGAGGCCATGTATGTGATAAAAGCGCTAATTGCCACATCACCATTTCCTAAAAGCCAAAATAGATGAAAAGTCTCAGGAACGTTCAGAAAAAGGGTGCAAGAAGGGGATCACATCATGGCGCACCCTGTCCATGTATATGAAATTTAGGGGACCACTATTGGTTGCTATCGATCAGCACACATTATTGGTTAGTAGTGGTCTAACTTCATATTTCGTAGCTTTTTTTATTGATTAGTTCCTCAGGAAATATCGAAGGTAGATACGGGAGGGCACGACGGAAACTTATATAGGAAGGGACTCTGCATAGGATAGGTTGGACAGGAAAAACCCACCCAAGGACGTTCCATGCCGCGTGAAATTTTGCATGTCTAGTGGTTCAATGTCTTATGCCAAACTTCTATTCGACTCTGGGTTCTCATTTGGAGGCACGTTCCACGATATTTTCGAGGTACCTTTTTAAGTTTAAAAGTGGAAGTGTTGGTGGAGAATAGTGCGTTGATGGTGAAGAAGCGAAGAAATTCCAAAAATAGTCTTTATCTCTGCCCGAACTCCGCCTCTAATTGGTAGGAATTTATTTGACATTACCCATCCACACCAAATTCTCTCGCCACGCACTCACAGGAAGTCCTCCGTATTCGGTTCTGTCCCCATATACCTTATCGATCACTTGAGATAAATTGCTGAAAGCAGTGGTTGCTGCACTGAACATATTTCACTTCAATTTTCGAATAATGAGCGGAGTAATGGCAAGTGGGGCATTGTCACACAGGCATCCTTCAGGAACAATCCTGAAGGATGCTCAACACTCAACCAGAGCAACCAAGTCTTTCAAAGATTTGTTGGTAGCAGACTGGTCTGAGAGAATGATGGACTCTTTATTCTCTCTGAAAAGAACTTCCCAACGAAGCTGTCACCTCAGTTTTCACCGGGAATTCAAGGAAAATTTACTTATCTTCAAACTATTAGTAAGAGGAAGAAGAAGGAACATGGTATCTTTTCTCACTGGTCTGCATACAATAGACTACTGAACTGGTCAGACTTCAATTTGCTTCGATTATTAAAACAAACGAAAAACGTCTCACTCTTCTATGTGCTAGCTCCTGCTCATTAATTTTTGGATGCACCTCGTCGCAGTTCTCAGGGGAAAGCAGATGTGTATCGATCTTAAGTTCATCAATTTAGAGTCTCGCTTATGCTTGAATTTATGCCCTCAAGCAATATCTATGGATCTACTCACATTCTGCCTACCACTTTGCAGCAGCAGTTCCGTACTGCACATCTTTTGCTGTCTTTTCTTCTGCAACTGATTAAATATACGCTCAGCGTTGAAGAAAAGCGAGTCGCTTATGTCAGATGAATTCTGTTCCGAAGAATTCTCAGGTGACGGAGGATTGGTGTTCGATGAATGCTTTCCCGATGAAGTCTCAGGTGACGGAGGATTGACGTTTGTTGGATTCCTTTTCGATGAAGTCTCAGGTGACGGAGGATTGATGTTCGATGGATGCTTTTCCGAAGAATTACCAGGTGACGCTGGATTGCCGTGCTAGAAAGCAACTATTATATCTGAGCAGTCTGAGTGAAAATGTGACAGAGAATCCTGCCTGTACTCTCATGTTATTCTAGAGTAATAGGGGGGGGGGGGGGGAGGTGGGGGNGGGGGAAGGGTAGGACTGCTCGGACGTGTCAGCTTAAGATGAAATGATACCACTTTATCCCCAACTCATTCGCTTGAGAGCAGCAATGTAAGCCACGGATGTCTTGTAGTGGAACTTGGACTGTAAAAAACCTATACAGTTATTATTCCGATTCCGAGAGAGAAGGTTTTTTCATGTTTGAATCATATTCCGACAGGAAGTGTTCCTGAAACATGCTTCCAAGCTGGAAATGAAGTAACAAATCAATTTCGGCTTCCCGAGTAAGTAGTAATCGAACTAAGCCGATCGGGAGCTCTAATTTATAACTTCTTTTCTCTACCTAAGCAATTGGGCTAAAGGAGAGTTCATGCCCCGACTCCACATACCTGGTACATGCTGGCGTCGATTTCTAGGAAAATATCAGCAAAATGTTGCAAGGAAATTTCAAAAAATACAATGTTCGAATGCGTGAAAATCACACGCTCGGGATTTGAAGAAAAGCTCAAAGCGAAATGTATATGTTACATGCAGCAGAATCAGCATGCCAATGAAAACTTCCTTGCTGAGATTACCTATGGGCAAAGCCCGAATGCTTTCATACAGTCTTTGTAGCCATGCCTTTACAAATTGTTACATTCTGAAATTTTTCTATATGCCTTTAAAGGCTTTCATTACTTGAGTGAAATTCGCAGGTTCCCAGTAACTCAAATGCAAACACACCCCCGGATTTTTCCATTCGTCCAATTCAGCATCGTCATCAATGGAGAATTCAGATCGGATGTCTTCAAATTGATTCATATATTCCAAATAGGCCTCAAATAGTATTTATGACGTGTAGCACAGTCAAAACAAACTCAACATCTTCAGAGTGCGATTGAATACAATCATCTCTGTACGTAAAGGGCTAACTTCGTGTATCTCTGTAATCATTGTCTGGGATTCACTATTCCCTCAATCATTGTCTGGGATTCACAATTCCCTCCCTCTTGTCGCAAGATGGACTTTTATAGGTTTTTTTTAATCACGGGGCGATCGAATCTTTAGAAAGGAGAAGAGCAAGGGCGAGAGAACTTCTGCATTGACATCAAGCACCATCAAACACTCAGCTGACAGTTTTTCATTGCTTGAGGAGAGGAGGAGTTTTCAATAGTCAAACTCATACATAATTCTGAATGCAATTCATGATAGCTGCGCACTTAAAAGAACACCTTTCTTGAGTACCCGTTCTAAGTGCGTGATTTCCAGAAGTCAAAACTACTGGAGTCTTGGGTGAAGTGGATTTCGTCTATAGTAGTTCGGGGTACGAAACATGAGGAAGTTACTAGGTTCCTCTGGAGTAAGATCGTTGATAGGCGTTTGTGGGCATGTAATGCACGTGTTAGCGTCCATTCCCGATTACCGTTATAACCCAAGGTTGGTAAAAAATTCGTCAACCAATAATTAACATTAAAAAAATATTGCATAAACGAAGTGATGATCCTCTAGATCATTCTTGAACAGTCATGTACCTATAATTAGACATGTGCACATTACTTTACTTGTATCTGCCAAAACTCAACAGTGAGCAGGAAGGCAACACCGATTTGATATTTGCACTTGGATGGCCACCTCTTGTTGTCAAAGTTGGAATGCCTTACTAACCTCCAAATCCTAGCTCATAGAATGCTAAGTTTTAGCTTTGTCCAAACTGCGCACATCTCGCCTTTAATAAAAAGTTGATCGCGCTCTCAGCCTATGTTCATTTTCCTGACTTCTGGAATGTTCCAGAACCTGAAAAGAATTTTTCCTAAACCCCACCCTCTATGATGCCCAGCTGATGAACTTAGAAAGATAAGCTTTAGCTGTCACTATCTCTAGCCTCTACCTACTAATCACTCCGGGCTCTGGGACTTTTCTGAACCCAATTGTATATTCATTATATAAGCTCCACCCAATTCGGTAGGCAGCCGAACAACCCTGGATGGTTGTAGTGCCAAATCAGCTCTTCTACAATTTCCATATGTGTTCCCATTTAGTTTAGCTAAAGACACGTGTGCCTGATTTCAGCACGATCTCTATAGCGCACTTTCACTCACTGCGGCCATCTGGCTGCATATCGAGTCACATTTTTGTTTGGTATGCGGTTCAATCGTCATGTCATAATGTGTTGATCAATTTACCATCAACTTTATGTACTGTATTCACATACGGCTCAACTCCCTTAAATTTCAAATGCATCTAGCTGTAGGAGTCGAGAGAAGTTGATAATGCTAGTGATACTTACCATGTTTCGCGCCTAAACCGTGATCCCATTGAGGTACATGACTCTGTCAAATGATGAGAGACTCACTTATTTTAGTTTTTCTTTTAATAAACACTTCCTCCTGCCTCCTAACTCCGAACGCAAAATGCTTTTTTATGTCATAAAGGCAAAATGCTTGATCTTTCTTTAGACAATGCTTTTGAAACACTCGATCGCTCTCGAATACACTTTACTAAGTTAGCGCGCATATTGCATTGTCTACTCCGTTTCAGCTTCAAGTTAAAGGCGGTTAACGATAAAAATGGTTACTGAATTCTTCCCTTAGGAATACTCAGTGGCCCCTATGGGTGGTAGAAGGGTCCCTCTCGCTCAAAAATCTCGAAGATCAGGGCACAGTGAAAGCCCTGTTGCTGTCTTGATTCGCTTTCCCACCCCTCGATCGAAGTTACGTCAGACGAGTGTCGAGGCAATACAGATTGCGAATATTCGTTCAAGGACCCACACACAATCAGCTGATCGCTAAGTGATGAGGCCATGAGGCTGTTTTTTCCCATTCTTTTTTCCTCTGTTATTCTTTTTACTGCCGCTATCCCTTATTTAATTCCCTTCCCCAACAGGCTAAAAAAAGAGTTATTTTGGTGTAATTAGGGTTTTTTGTTTACTTAGCTTATAAGCGGATAAATTTTTGCCTGCCGTAGTCAGATATTTGCACCAGAACCCACACGTATGCAATGACGCGCTGTGCGCAGCTCATCCAAGCGCCCCACTCTCCTTTATTCTTCTGGTCTTATTCTCGTCCAGCCCCCCTTTTGATGATTTTTCGAGGCCTTTTTTAACTTCGGAAACACCGATCCACGAAATTCCTTCACCTCCGTTGCATTATTTCCCATCTTATCTTCCATTTTTCGTATAATCTGGGTTACCGCCTTTAACTCTTACAATGTACAGACAGCATACGCATCTGACCGAGTCTTCTCACTGTTTCCAGTTTTAACATTTATTTACGTGCATCCAATAGTATATCTGCAATCAGCTTATAGTCAAGAAAAGCATATGCTTGTACATCGCCAGATTTTTTTACTATCAACACCTTTTAGAACTATTTTAAATCAACCATGTTTTGTGCGCTATTCGCGACCATAAAGTAGGATGACTCGCGGATCCTCTTTCAGGGTGATTGTTCTTGTTAAAGGCACAGTTCACCACAAAAGTGGTTACTGAGTTCTTCCCCAAAGAATACCCAGTGGCCCACACGGCTGATTGGAAGGACCCTCTCGCGCCCAAAAATTCAACGGTTAGGGCATAGTGCGAGCCCCGTTACCGGCTCGTCCGGACTTCCCGCTCCCCGGCCGATGTCACAACACACGAGATGTAGAGGCGGTACAGAATGCAAATATTCGAGCCAAGGCCTACCGTTAAGCACGAAATCAATCGATCGCCCAGTGATGAGGAGATATTTTGCTGCTATTCTACTATTCTTTCTTATTTTTTTGCTGTTACTGTTATTCACCTAACTTCCATCTTTAACAAGGATTGAAAAGGTGAGTCGCTTTGGCTGTTATTCGTTCTTTTTTTGACTTGTGCTGTGATTTTAAATGTGTCTGTAGCGGTTGCTTTGGATTTTTGTTGACAGCTATTTATTCAGTATGATGCCTTGTTAACTGCCTAGTACACTCTTACACATTGTATTGAAGTATGTTGAGCTATTTTAAATTATTTTTTGTATGCATTCCACGCCCCTTGCTGCTTTCGGGTGTGTTGTATGGAATTGCAGTCATTGCGTCGCCTTCGTCCACTCGCTCAAAGGCTGCTTTCATAGTGCGCCGGCCAGCCCGCGAGCGCGCGAGCACGCCGGCCGGGGGCGGCGCTTGCCCCTTGTTTACAACTGAATCTTGACCTATACCGCAGGCCGAGTATTCCCCCGGCGGACTATGAAAGCAGACAAACACTCCCTTCACCGCCGCTTTTCTCGGTAAAACTCGTCCAACCGCTCACACAAGGACCGTGTCGCGCCCACGTGTGAGATCTACATACTTTTCCAATGACAACGATGCCTTTTTCCCTCTGCGTAACTGCAGTTATTCGGGCAGCCCTTGGTGCGCAGCCCGTGGATGTTACTTATCAGGATCGTCCACAGGGTCGTTTTGATAGAGTGGGAATTCCCGCTCCTTACAGGCGGTGATAGGGCGTGCAAACGCCCTCTTGCTGACACCACCAACATGGAGTTTGACATTGTGTAGTGAGGGAGATCTTTNTTTCACGATATGCACCTTGAGCGCTGTGAACGTGTGTTTGTTAGTTTTTAATTCCTTTAAATGTACACTACGTTAAATACGATTAACAATAATGATATTATTGCAGACAATTATATCGACACGTAATGGTCTAGGGGATGACACAAGATGCCCTTAGAGGCGCAGGGTTTCCATGGTCGTCGTAGTCGGATTGCACCAGATACCATCACAAGGCCCCACACAAGGAGGGGAACAGACGATACCGTGTCAGAGCGAACTTGCCGAGCGCAGTTCCCATGTGTCTATCCAGGATATCCATGAAGTGAGTGGGCGTCGCCACTACGTATGTTTAAGTAGTATGGCTTATTCCATGACTGTGCATTTTCTCTCAGGTAACGCACATTGCGCGCACTTTCCAATCCCCCGTAGTCTGTGTCCACTCTGCCACCCACGACCAAAGCTGCCTTTCTGTATCTCTCCCAAATTCGAATTCTCCAAGTTTCGTGAACTAATTTCCGCGCGCACTCAACCAGCAGTGCTTGGACTCCACCAGTGGGTGAAGTCTACTCCTGCCAGTTGCCACATGTGTTTTCAGTCACACACACATACTTACATGCCACACGTACACTTGCACATAGACATACATATCACACTCATAACACATACATGCCCACTCATACAATACACACAAACCCATGGACACAAACACATATTCTTTGAATTTGGATTGTAGTTGTCAGTGTCTTTATTAATACCAAATCGATCTTACTCGTCTGCGAATATGTAGTGGAAAAGCAACCTACCTGTGCTTCTTCATACCGATATTCATTAAACTCGTCGCCTGGCAAATCGTCAGCGTATGGTAGCTCGTGTATTTCATCATACACGTTTCCTCCGAAGTACACTTGATGCTTCTCAAATAATAGAAATTCAGCAGTTGGATATTATGATATTATATAGATATTTAATTATGGAGTACATTGCAGAAAAAGTGGTGTGGGGACAGTGAGAGGGAAGGTGTAGCGATGGTCACAGAGAAATACAGTAAGAAGTAGAAAGTAGAAACTAAGTACATAGTGCCGGTAAAGCAGATTACGTGGGCCTGGCTAGTGTTTCAAGAAACTGCTTTGGATGTTTTAGATGAGAGAGAATGTGTGCACCGTTGCATTCGTGATGAACTAGGATCTTGCGTTGAACCACAGCTCTCCGGACGAACCATTCCCATTACACAAGTAGATCAGCCTCCAGCAATCGCGAGAACAAATAATGGACACTAGCCATCGCTGCGCCTTTGATTGAAACAACACACCTCGTCAAGTATACCATCATAATCATAATCCTTGCAAGACATCTGTTCGAGATGTTCGTTGGGGGTTGTTTCTGCATACGTCTACAAAGGAAAATCAGTGCTTGACTGAAAATCGATACGATATTGCTAGGGTGTGAGCTCCATCGTTTAGCAAACCTGCGTTTCCTTCTCTTCGGCGAGCTTGAGCGTTTCGACAGGCGAGATCGACTTCATTATAGGAAGCGATTGTGGACCACTACGCCGTTCACATGACTGCAAAACATGACTATTAGAGAGGAGATAAAAAGTTAGACAGTTTCCGGTATAGTTCCCAACAACTACTTGAAGGCAGTTTTACGCAAGTATGTTTGTAAAATCAATTTCTGCCAAACTACTTTTCTTCATGTTCGAAACTTTAATTGAAAAAAATGTTCGGAGCTGTGCACTTTTCCTCTGTGATGTTGAACTATGACTGGTCGATTTTGGAAATGAGTGGAAGGTTCTCAAACAAGTAGTGACCATTGTTTAAGTTAGCATGGGATGCATGCAGCGACTGACATTTACCAGGAAGACGCGTGCACCCATGGTTCCGCTTTGCTTGCAAGAACCGAAGTGCAAGCAAGCAGTACAGCTGCTCGCACTTACTACTCTTATGTGCTGCTGATATATCCTTTTATTTTTGGATACATTTTGTGAGACTCGTGTCTTCTCTTCACTAGTGGACTCGAATGTTTATTTTGACTAGCATGGTCACTGCTTCCATTGCAACATCGAGTTAGAGATACTAGGCTCCTAGGTTTTCGTAACCTTAACTAGGACCCTGGCTACGTACTGTGACCAAACATTTAGCGTAGGATTACATAACGGCCCAAATGTAGTCTTGTAGTCAAAAAAGTGAGCGCTAATGGGTCCCATTATTTTCATATTGGCCTTCAGAAAGTCTGTTGTATTGATCAAGTGATATTTCGGAGATATCTTATGATGGATGTGCGGAGCAGAGACGCTCTTTGAATTGTGGATTGTTTTAAATACTACCACACTTTCAGTTCCCCATTATGTTCGCTCACTTTGTTATTTTGATAAACTATGTCGGAATCTTCTTCAGGAGCAGGTTCTATCGCTGCCGGCGAGCGCCCAGCAAGCCTTCTATCTGGTGACGGCTTCGGTGTAGAGTCAAACTTCACCGAAGACTGATCAACCTGAACAATGATAATAATAACAACGTAACAATCTTCTTCGTAGGGGAGGCTCAATATGTAACTTACATTTTTGTTTTGTGAGGATGGAGGATTGGCGGGTGGTAATAACGGTTCTTGAGAAAAGTTTGGCCTTATGCTTTTAGTCAGAAGGTCCTTCATTGGTGACGGGGTACCGAGTGGGGTATTTGTTGGCTGGGTGGCGTCTGATTGCCACGTTCCCGGGGAAGTGGTCTCCTTTGACATCGAAGTTCCTGACTTTCGGCGCTTGCGCGCTCTAGTTGGGATAACTGGTTGGAGACTCTGAAAAAGAAAACTCACTCCAAAAAATTAAGGAAAACTTCATTCAGAATCACTGTTCTTTGAATATCAATAATAAATAATAATGAGTGTTGCTAAGAGACTAGCACTTACTGCAACAGAAGGAGATGCATCCGCGCTCAACATAGTGGAAACTCCTGTGAACATTTGCATAAAGAAGTCGATGAAATAGAAGACGAAGAATGTAACGATGAGGGCTGCAATTATCCTAAAAATTGAGCAATACTTCTATGAAAAATTGTGTCAATGAGTGGTACTGCGCGTTTACAGCTGACTCTTTGTTATTTCAAAATTAGAGAAGCATTCAACAGAAAGTTACTGGAAATGTGTAAGACGCCTGCAAGAAACTCAACATCAATGGAAAAACTTTGAAAAATTTGTGAAGCACACATGTTCTTCACAAACTGTGCACCTTATGCATGCGCATCTATCGATTGTTTAGTTTTTTCATCGTTTTTCCATTTTTTTAACATGCTCTTGGTACAAGGCTGGGTATATTGGTGAATACCCAGGTTCCTGCGTCACACCGGCTGAGTATTTGTTTGGTCTTGAGACCATTGACTGTTTTGTAACCGGATGTAGAGAATCAGCATGCATAAGGTGCACAGTTTATGAAGAACATGTATGCTTCACATGTTTTTTCGCATTTTTTAAAGTTTTTCCATCAGTGTTGAGTTTCTTGCAGGCACCCTACACATCCCTAGAAACTTTCTGTTGAATGTTCCTTGAATCTTAAAATAGTAAAGAGTCATACTGTTAAAGTGCAGAACCACTTTCCTTGAATAGGGGTGATGAGAGAAAATGAAAGCAGAAGAAAGAAACTCGATGTCCGATCTCGACAGACAAGCAGTGCAGTGCCGGAAGAATGCAAAAAATTGTTTCCTCATCTGAGGGGAGATACGCTCAACTCTGTTTTTTCCTAGCTGAAAAAATTTTATGAAAAATTCATTCCTCAAGAAAAACGACCACGTTCTGGCCATAACAGCGAACGTGTAATCTTTCACGAAATTTTTGTTAGAAGGACAGCAAAATGATGTCCTTTGTGGGAGTCACTAGCAACAGTAGGACGCTCGTGATTACGTCGCTGCCGGCGTGAAATTTGACAGACTTGTACTCAAAGAACATAGTAGTGGACGTACTTTAGCACTTTCCGACTTTGCTTCCTGAAACAGTTCGTAGCCCACCCAGGAGAACGGTCCTACAGCCCACAGAGACAAACCCGCCTGGAAGTGGCGCCGACGCTAGCAGGGTGGCTTCGTTGGCAGAGAGGAATGGTCATCGTGCTCTCCAGATCTTAAATCACTTGGCTCCTTCGTATGATCTTTGGTTATATGGGGGCCTCTCTTTTTTCGCCGCTTCAGTGGAATTATAATGTACCAGTCGGATCGCCCGGCCTCGCCGAGCCTCATTCCTTACTTTTACAAGGTAGCTAGAAAATGTAGTCAGGGGAGCTCGCTTTCATCCAACGCTCCGGCTTGAGTGCAGAGAAGGATGGGTAGCCGATCTTGAAGCTAAGATGGGAGTGAGTTGAGTACTTTCTTGAATCACCCACCCCTGTGCTCCTTCACTCCTGAAGCTCAGATCAAAAAAGTGTATATTCTCGGTTGAGGAACGTTCTATAGCACAATTATGGGCTAAGTTCCTTGTCTCCGTTTCAGCGCTCAGTTTAAAAAAGCGGAGAATTTAAAATTTTCTCAACTACATTATCACCTCGGATTTTTGTAGCACGTATGTAGCGCGATGCCAGTACAGATCGAAATCATAGTTTTGAGTACCCACCTCACTCCATACCACTCAATTCACTCCGCAGTGCTCACCCTACTACACTAACTTTTCTACCAAGTTACCGCTTTATATATAGGAAGGAAATGTAAAATAGAGCATGGTTTTTGATACCACTACCTTCATCGTAATCATTAGCTTGTCATACGGACAGACAGACAAACCGACATATCTAGTTACGGCTTTATCACGATAGAACAGTAGAGCACTTACGTAGCAGAGTCAAACATAAGCGTATCGGTGACGGTGTTCAAGTCATCAGGAGCTGTTGGGTCGTGACCAAGTGGGCCCACTATTTTCTCCATACGGGACCTGAAATGTAAGGCGATTGTTTGACCATAACTACTAGCGGAAGAAGCACTCTTCTTTGTGTCTAAGTGGCTCAGATCTAAGTCCTATTTTGCAGGGCTGTACATGCATAGACAAACAAATGCATCTCTATGCAGTTTAGGCCCTGCATGCGTTGGTGCTGTTTGTTGTATACCTATCTGCCAGATTTCTGTGAAATTTGCAACGTGAGGTATTTCGGCAATAGTGAAGATTGGACTAACAAGGGAAGCTCTATGAAAATAGACAGAATATAGAAAAGATTCGTCTTACAATTAATTATGTAACACTAACGCTGTGACTGTGGTTACAGCCACAGTTAGTTAGTTATAATACAAAATTTTAGATCAAAAATATCAAATAACAATTGTTCTGAAAAAGGCCGTGAGGAGCGAGAGAGCATTGCGATTTTGTTATTTGAAGATTTCAGCTCGACGTAACAAAGCAAAGGGTGTAGGATGATTCGCTGAACCCTTATTGGTGTGACGGTGTGGTGTTTAGCGGAAATCCACAACTCCTTCCTCCGAGGCTAAATCTTTCGAGTTTCGTAGGGACACGGAAGACTTGATGGAGACGCTACGTGATTGAATTATGAATATGCTGAATATGACGGAACAGGTTCCATTATTATATTATTGTAGGTTACTTTTATAATGAAGGATTATAACGGGAGCAGTAGGTCTGTTCATATCAGCCATTATTATTGCCTTCTATTTTTGGTGCTTATGTGGTGGCGGATTATCGGTTTTCCCCATCCTTCCATTCACAACCCTCCCTCAGCCCAGTGTCGTCTGCCAGAAGTGTTTGGGCCCCACAGAAGACTATCGTCAAACCTCATGGCTATCAGTTTCAAGCGCTTTATAGTTGGAATGATCAGTCTCTTTCAACTACTGCGCGCCAACTTGAGCTCGGAAGCGCTATGGACAAGATCACATGGCGATATAACTGGAGTGACAGAAACATGAATAGAGACAGCAGCCACCAGGTAAGGTCTTATTTCATTCCGGTGGTGGCGCTGGACATCTGCGCATTGTTGTGGAACAGTCTCTGACATAGACAGTCTCTTGGCTGAGATAGAATGCTTCGTACACATAAACGACAAGTTAGCAACCCACTACCACTCTTCTTTCTACGTGAACCGGTGGAGATGAGGCCATCCTTACTCGGCGCGCGATGATATGAGGAAGATAGGGCAGAACTGGTGAAGTACAAGAAAAAAGGAATTCAGACAAACCATAATACGGCATTCGAATTTAGATTGATTACGTAATAAATCCTGAAACTTGAAACTGCGTTCTACAGCTGCTTATCACTCCTTATGATTATAATCACTTCCTATCACCTACCTCAATGTTTCCCCCCTACATTTGTATTCCTTCCGACCCTGAATGCTCTAGGTTCGTGGGACAGGAGCTATAAATTTTCGGATCCTTCTCCTAGGATTCAGTTATTATAGAGTAGTAAGTAATGAACCAAAGTTGTTCTCCTTTTACGATACAGACTTTGGTCGGTCCTTGTCAATCTAGTCTCTGTCTCATTTTATGCTGTGTAACAAGAAAATATTAAGGCCACGTCATGCATGCTAAAAGGGCTAGAGACCTGGTACCAGCCGTCATCTACGATCCAATCGCAATCTATATAACACGCTGCTTGCTGTCATGCAAAATTAGGGGGTGATCTCGTGACAATTATCTGGTTTTCTCAGTTGTTATGAGCCCTTGGTAACGACCATCAATGATCTCGATACAATCCACATCACACACCTGAATGCTGCATCACTGTTAGAAGGGAAGGCTCTATTGACCGAGTTGCTCTCGCCTTCCATGGCTCCTAATCGACTCATATCACATGCTATCAATCCTTATCACCTATCATCGACGGTTCCGTAGCAACCTACACCATCTAGCAAATTGTCAAGTGCCCCCTATCAACCCGAAGAGCGGAGCGGACCCAACAGTTCGTGTCTTTCGAAGTACTCCATCAGCTCCTAATTGTTATCTGCTTCTCACCATGCATCCACAATGACATCATATCACACATCACCCCCACCCTTCCTACCCAGAGCCAAGGCTTCAATGTTGACAGGAAGTGCGCAGCCAAATCAGTGACTCTGACCTTCTGCAGCTCCTTGTCAGTTCCTACCAGTTGTTATCAGCCTCCTCCAAGCATCTATTCTCCCTTTACTCTCCCCATCACCTACCAAACTGAAAGAACCTCACTGATAACGCCATCAATGTTGCCATTCTGCCGTTTCCATCCTGAACACTCCAGATCTAGAAGCACAGAAATTATGAGTTTCCGACCGAACAAACAAATACACACTCACGCACAGGCACACACCAACACCAACAACACAAGAAGCATAACTACAAGCCGATAGGCCCTTTCATTTATCTAGTTCTAGATGCGATGCTCTGATACCGCCGCACTCCCGTCTCGAGTACTACTACTTGGATACGATTTCTAGTTCCGACGGGGTTTCTTTTGTTGTAGTCCCTTCCAAAACCTCGTCGAGCATTCCATTTTGTCATAGTAAGGCGTGGCACACTTAAGCTACTGTCTAATTTCCCCCCTCTTGCTTTAACCTCGGCACAGCCGTTGTTTGTGACAATCATGATCTTGTGTCACACGAGGTCTTTAGGTGAAACAGTTTATTCGTTTAAATTGCCTAAAGTTTCAACGCAGTCGTCGTCTTCAGATAACAGTTCCCACCGCTCACGCGGAGAAAATCCACTGTCACAAGAGGCGACTGTCGAAAAAGAAAAAAAGCGAAAGTTGAAGCGAAAAAACGAAAGATGACTGAATAGATTTTCTACCTCAAAAATTTTCCTCCTGTGGCACAAGATTATTGAGTTCTGTTGATTAATGAATAAGATGAGTAAAGACCCAGCAGAGAATAAAATGTGAAAAGTTCTCAATTCCGTAACAGACGTGTAAGTGTATATACATAATACGATGGCAGAATTGATTGAAATCACAATGCTGAAGCTCTCACTTGGTTCGATCTCTGGCAGAGTAGGGTAAAGTTAGAATTTACGTTCAATCACGCCAAAATCGATACTAGTCGCCATCCGCTGATCAACGGAATTAACTCGGCAAATTAGACAAAATCCTTTGGGTTAATTCCTCAGTTTGCGACGTGTATTTCATATCATCACCCTCATAATTATAGGATTTATCAGAATCACA